>CM038680.1:386419510-386570342 GCA_021605205.1 Aegilops longissima
GACATTATGAATGCTTGGCAGTCTCGTCTTGATGATTACTCCCTCGCTCAGATGCGGCATGCTTTACAGCTTAGAACCGGGCTCCAAAAGCGTTTTGAGCAACACGGAGCATATGTTCGAGGAGCTGAAAATGGTTTTCCAAGCTCATGCCCGGTCGAGATATGAAGTCTCCGACAAGTTCTATAGTTGTAAGATGGAGGAAAACAGTTACGTCGGTGAGCACATACTCAAAATGTCAGGTTGCACAACCGTTGTCCCAGTGGACATTAACCTCCCGGACGAGGCGGTCATTGACAGAATCCTTGATCGCTCCCACCAAGCTACAAGAGCTTTGTGATGAACTACAATATGCACGGGGATGGTGAAGACCATTCCGAAGTATTTTCAATCTGAAGTCGCAGAGGTTGAAATCAAGAAAGAACATCAAGTGTTGATGGTCAATAAAACCACTAAGTTCAAAAAGGGCAAGGGTAAGAAGAACTTCAAGAAGGACGGCAAAGATGTTGCGCCCGTAAGCAAGTTGCCGGAAGAAGTCAAAGAATGGACCCAAGCCCGAGAGACAGAGTGCTTTTATTGCAAAGGAAGGGCCACTAGAAGCGGAACTGCCCCAAATACTTAGCGGACAAGAAGGCCGGCAACACTAAAGGTATATTTGATATACATGTAATTGATGTGTACCTTACCAAGACTGTAGTAACTCCCGGTATTTGATACCGTGCCGTTGCTCATATTTGTAACTCACAGCAGGAGCTGCGGAATAAACGGAGATCGGCGAAGGATGAGGTGACGATGCGCGTCGGGTTCCAAGGTCGATGTGATCGCCGTCGCACGCTACCTCTACATTTACCTACGGATTAGTTTTGAACCTCAATAATTGTTATTTAGTGCCAAGTTTGAGCATGAACATTGTATCGGGATCTCGTTTAATGCGAGATGGCTACTCATTTAAATCCGAGAATAATGGTTGTTCTATTTATATGAGAGATATGTTTTATGGTCATGCTCCGATGGTCAATGGTTTATTCTTAATGAATCTCGAGCATAATATTACACATATTCATAGTGTGAATACCAAAAGATGTAAAGTTGATAACGATAGTCCCACATACTTGTGGCATCGCCGCCTTTGGTCACATTGGTGTCAAGCGCATGAAGAAGCTCCATTCGATGGACTTTTAGAGTCTCTCGATTATGAATCATTTGACACATGCGAACCATGCCTCATGGGCAAATGACCAAGACTCCGTTCTCGGAACAATGGAGCGAGCAACCAACTTATTGGAAATCATACATACCGATGTGTGCGGTCCAATGAGCGTTGAGGCTCGCGGAGGATATCGTTATGTTCTCACTCTCACAGACGACTTAAGTAGATATGGGTATGTCTACTTGATGAAACACAAGTCTAAGACCTTTGAAAAGTTCAAGGAATTTCAGAATGAGGTAGAGAATCAACGTGACCGAAAAATAAAGTTCTTACGATCAGATCGTGGAGGAGAATATTTAAGTCACGAATTTGGTACACACTTAAGGAAATGTGGAATCGTTTCACAACTCACGCCGCCGAGCACCTCAACAGAACGGTGTGTCCGAACGTCGAATCGCACTCTATTGGATATGGTGCGATCTATGATGTCTCTTACCGATTTACCGCTATCATTTTGGGGATACACTCTAGAGACAGCTACATTCACTTTAAATAGGGCACCGTCTAAATCCATTGAGACGACACCGTATGAATTATGGTTTGGAAAGAAACCTAAGCTGTCTTTTCTAAAAGTTTGGGGATGCGATGCTTATGTCAAGAAACTTCAACCTGAAAAGCTCGAACCCAAGTCGGAAAAATGCGTCTTCATAGGATACCCTAAGGAAACCATTGGGTATACCTTCTACCTTAGATCCGAAGGCAAGATCTTTGTTGCCAAGAATGGATCCTTTCTCGAAAAGAGTTTCTCTCGAAAGGAGGAGTGGGAGGAAAGTAGAACTCGATGAAGTACTACCTCTTGAACCGGAAAGTAGTGCACCTCAGAAAATGTTCTGTGGTGCCTACACCCACCGGAGAGGAAATTAATGATGATGATCAAGGTACTTGGATCAAGTTGCTACTTGAACTTCAGAGGTCCACAAGGACACGTTCCACACCAGAGTGGTATGGCAACCCTGTCCGGAAATCATGTTGTTAGACAACGTGAACCTTCGAACTATGAAGAAGCGATGGCGGGCCCGATTCCAACAAATGGCTTGAAGCCATGCAATCCGAGATAGGATCCATGTATGAAAACAAAGTATGGACTTTGACAGATTTGCCCGATGATCGACGAGCGATAGAAAACAAATGGATCTTTAAGAAGAAGACGGACGCGGATGGTAATGTCACCATCTATAAAGCTCGACTTGTCGCTAAGGGTTATCGGCAAGTTCAAGGGATTGACTGCGATGAGACTTTCTCTCCGTGAGCGAAGCTTAAGTCCGTCCAATCATGTTAGCAATTGCCGCATACTATGAATATGAGATATGGCAGATGGACGCCAAAACAGCGTTCCTTAACGGTTATCTTAAGGAAGAGCAGTATATGATGCAGCCGGAAGGTTTTGTCGTCCTAAGAATGCTAACAAAGTATGCAAGCTCCAGCGATCCATTTATGGGCTGGTGCAAGCATCTCGAGTTGGAACATTCGCTTTGATGAGATGATCAAAGCGTTTAGTTTATGAGACTTATGGAGAAGCTGCGTTTACAAGAAAGTGAGTGGGAACTCAGTAGCATTTCTCATATTATATGTAGATGACATACTTTTGATGGGAAATGATATAGAACTCTTGGACAACATTAAGGCCTACTTGAATAAAAGTTTTCAATGAAGGACCTTGGAGAAGCTGCTTATATATTAGGCATCAAGATCTATAGAGATAGATCGAGACGCCTCATAGGTCTTTCACAAAGCACATACCTTGATAAGATTTTGAAGAAGTTCAAAATGGATCAGTCCAAGAAAGGGTTCTTGCCAGTACTACAAGGTGTGAGATTGAGCTCGGCTCAATGCCCCACCACGGCAAAAGATAAAGAAGAGATGAGCGTCATCCCTATGCCTCGCCATAGGTTCTATTATGTATGCCATGCTGTGTACGGACTGATGTAAACCTTGCCGTAAGTTTGGTAGGAAGGTACCAAAGTAATCCCGACAAGGAACACCGGACAGCGGTCAAGAATATCCTGAAGTACCGAAAAGGACAAAGGACATGTTTTCGTTTATGGAGGTGACGAAGAGCTCGTCGTAAAGGGTTACGTTGACGCTAGCTTCGACACAGATCCGATGACTCTAAGTCACAAACCGGATACGTGTATATGTTGAATGGTGGAGCAAGAAGCTGGTGCAGCTGCAAGCGAGCGCCGTGGCGGGATCTACATGTGAAGCGGAGTACATGGCAGCCTCGGAGGCAGCACATGAAGCAATATGGGTGAAGGAGTTCATCACCGACCTAGGAGTCATACCCAATGCATCGGGGCCGATCAAACTCTTCCGTGACAACACTGGAGCTATTGCACTTGCCAAGGAGCCCAGGTTTCACAAGAAGACCAGCACATCAAGCGCCGCTTCAACTCCATCCGTGAAAATGTTCAAGATGGAGACATAGAAATTTGCAAAATGCATACGGATCTGAATGTCGCAGATCCGCTGACTAAACCTCTTCCGCGGGCAAAACATGATCAACACCAGAACTCTATGGGTGTTTGATTCATCACAATGTAACTAGATTATTGACTCTAGTGCAAGTGGGAGACTGTTGGAAATATGCCCTAGAGGCAATAATAAAAGGATTATTATTATATTTCCTTGTTCATGATAATTGTCTTTATTCATGCTATAATTGTATTATCCGAAATCGTAATACACATGTGAATACATAGACCACAATATGTCCCTAGTGAGCCTCTAGTTGACTAGCTCGTTGATCAATAGATAGTCATGGTTTCGACTATGGACATTGGATGTCATTGATAACGGATCACATCATTAGGAGAATGATGTGATGGACAAGACCCAATCCTAAGCATAGCACAAGATCGTAGTTCGTTTTGCTAGAGCTTTTCCAATGTCAAGTATCTCTTCCTTAGACCATGAGATCGTAACTCCCGGATACCGTAGGAGTGCTTTGGTGTACCAAACGTCACAACGAATCGGGTGACTATAAAGGTGCACTACGGTATCTCCGAAAGTGTCTGCTTGGTTGACACGGATCGAGATCTGGATTTGTCACTCCGTGTTACGGAGAGGTATCACCGGGCCCACTCGGTAGTGCATCATCATAATGAGCTCAAAGTGACCAAGTGTCCGGTCACGGATCATGCATTACGGATGAGTAAAGTGACTTGCCGTAACGAGATTGAACGAGGTATTGGGATACCGACGATCGAATCTCGGGCAAGTAACATACCGATTGACAAAGGGAATTGTATACGGGGTTGTTTGAATCCTCGACATCGTGGTTCATCCGATGAGATCATCGAGGAGCATGTGGGAGCCAACATGGGTATCCAGATCCCGCTGTTGGTTATTGCCCGAGAGCCGTCTCGGTCATGTCTACGTGTCTCCCGAACCCGTATGGTCTACACACTTAAGGTTCGGTGACGCTAGGGTTGTATGAATATGAGTATGCAGTAAACCGAATGTTGTTCGGAGTCCCGGATGAGATCCCGGACGTCACGAGGAGTTCCGGAATGGTCCGGAGGTAAAGAATTATATATAGGAAGTGTTGTTTCTGAAGGAAATATGCCCTAGAGGCAATAATAAAGTTATTATTTATTTCCTTATATCATGATAAATGTTTATTATTCATGCTAGAATTGTATTAACCGGAAACATAATACATGTGTGAATATATAGACAAACAGTATGTCACTAGTATGCCTCTACTTGACTAGCTTGTTAATCAAAGATGGTTATGTTTCCTAACCATGAACAAGGAGTTGTTATTTAATTAACAAGGTCACATCATTAGTTGAATGATCTGATTGACATGACCCATTCCGTTAGCTTAACACTTGATCGTTTAGTATGTTAATGCTTTCTTCATGACCCATACATGTTCCTGTAACTATGAGATTATGCAACTCCTGCCATGGAGGAACACTTTGGTACTACCAAACGCCACAACGAATCGGGTGATTATAAAGGAGTACTACAGGTGTCTCCAAAGGTACTTGTTGGGTTGGCATATTTCGAGATTAGGTTTTTCACTCCGATCGTCGGAGAGGTATCTCTAGGCCTTCTCGGTAATACACATCACCTAAGCCTTGCAAGCATTACAACTAATGAGTTAGTTGTGAGATGATGTATTACTTGAACGAGTAAAGAGACTTTACGGTAACTAGATTGAACTAGGTATTGGATACCGACGATCGAATCTCGGGTAAGTAACATACCGATGACAAAGGAACAACGATGTCGTTATGCGGTTTGACCGATAAAGATCTTCAGAGAATATGTAGGAACCAATATGGGCATCCAGGTTCCGTTATTGGTTATTGACCGAGAATGGTTCTAGGTCATGTCTACATAGTTCTCGAACCCGTAGGGTCCGCACGCTTAACGCTTCGATGACAGTTCATAATGAGTTTATAAGTATTGATGCACGAAGGTTGTTCGAGTCCCGGATGTGATCACGGACATGACGAGGAGTCTCAAATGGTCGAGACATAAAGATTGATATATTGGAAGCCTACATTTGGACATCGGAATTGTTCGGGTGAAATCGGGATTTATCAAGTACCGGAGGTTACGGAACCCCCGGAGGTCCATGGGCCTTAATGGGCCATGGGAGAAGAGGAAGGGCAGGCCAAGGTGGGCTGCGCGCCCCCCTCCCCCCTCTAGTCCGAATAGGACAAGGAAGGGGGGGGGCGCCTCTCTCTCTTCCCTCCTCCAATCCTAGTCCAACTAGAGATGGGGGGAGTCCTACTCCCGGTGGGAGTAGGACTCCTCCTTGGTGCGCCTCCCCCTAGGGCCGGCCACCTCCCCCTTGGCTCCTTTATATACGGGGGCAGGGGGCACCCCAATACACACAAGTTGATCTACGGATCTTTCCTTAGCCGTGCAGCGGTGCCCCTTCCACCATATTCCACTTGGTCATATCGTCATGAGCTTAGGCGAAAGCCTGCGCCGGAGAAGTCATATCGTCATGAGCTTAGGCGAAGCCTGCGTCGGTGGAGCATCAACATCGTCACCACGCCGTCGTCGACGGAACTCATCCCGACACTTTGCTGGATCGGAGTCCGGGATCGCCATCGAGCTGAACGTGTGCGAACTCGGAGGTGCCGTGACGCTCGGTGCTTGGATCGGTCGGATCGTGGAGACGCACGACTACATCAACCGCGTTGTTATAACGCTTCGCTTTCGGTCTCACGAGGGTACGTGGGCGACACTTCTCCTCTCGTTGCTATGCCATCACCATGGTCTTGCGTGATCGTAGGAAATTTTTGAAATTACTACGTTC
The DNA here is from genome assembly GCA_021605205.1 of Aegilops longissima. Classification (NCBI taxonomy): domain Eukaryota; kingdom Viridiplantae; phylum Streptophyta; class Magnoliopsida; order Poales; family Poaceae; genus Aegilops; species Aegilops longissima. The sequence goes on from CM038680.1 coordinate 386,425,999, forward strand.
CCCAACAAATGGCATCCGAGCCTGGTTTTATGCGTTGATGTCATATGCACGAGTAGAACACAAGTGAGTTGTGGACGATACAAGTCATACTGCCTACCAAGATGTCATACTTTGGTTCAGCGGTATTGTGAGATGAAGCGGCCGGACCGACATTACGCCAGACGCTTACGCGAGACTGGTTTCACCGCCGAGCACTCGTTGCTTAAAGGTGACCGGCGGTGTCTGCTCTCTCACTTTAGTTGAATCGAGTGTGGCTACGCCCGTCCTTGAGAAGGTTAAACGGAGTCAATTTGACGAAGTATCGTTGTGGTTTTGATGCGTAGGTAAGAACGGTTCTTGCTCAGCCCGTAGCAGCCACGTAAAACTTGCAACAACAAAGTAGAAGACGCCTAACTTGTTTTTGCAGGCATGTTGTGATGTGATATGGTCAAGACGTGATGCTATACTTTATTGTATGAGATGATCATGTTTTGTAACCGAAGTTATCGGCAATCGGCAGGAGCCATATGGTTGTCGCTTATTGTATGAAATGCAACGCCATGTAATTGCTTTACTTTATCACTAAGGAGTAGCGATAGTCGAGAAGCAATAGTTGGCGAGACGACAACGATGCTACGATGGAGATCAAGGTGTCGCTACCGGTGACGATGGTGATCATGACGGTGCTTGGCGATGGAGATCACAAGCACAAGATGATGATGACCATATCATATCACTTATATTGATTGCATGTGATGTTTATCCTTTATGCATCTTATCTTGCTTTGTTTGACGGTAGCATTATAAGATGATCTCTCACTAAAATTATCAAGAAGTGTTCTCCTCGAGTATGCACCGCTGCCAAAGTTCGAGTACCCGGACACCACGTGATGATCGGGTGTGATAAGTTCTACGTCCATCTACAACGGTGCAAAACAGTTGCACACGCGAATACTCAGTTAAACTTGACGAGCCTAGCATATAACAGATATGGCCTCGGAACACGGAGACCGAAAGGTCGAACGTGAATCATATAGTAGATATGATCAACATAGTGATGTTCACCATTGAAACTACTCCATCTCACGTGATGATCGGACATGGTTTAGTTGATTTGGATCACGTGATCACTTAGATGACTAGAGAGATGTCTGCCTAAGTGGGAGTTTTTAATATGATTAATTGAACTTAAATTTATCATGAACTTAGTACCGATAGTATTTTGCTTGTCTATGTTTAATGTAGATAGTTGGCTCGTCTTTGTTGTTCCGTTGAATTTTAATGCGTTCCTTGAGAAAGCAAAGTTGAAAGATGATGGTAGCAATTACACGGATCGGGTCCGAATTTGAGGATTATCCTCATTGCTGCACAGAAAAATTACGCCCCTGGAAGCACCGTTGGGTGACAGGCTGCTGCAGATGCCGAGCCGAAGTTATGAACGTCTGCAAAGCAGTAGTGATGACTACTCTATAGTTCAATGTGCCATGCTTTACGGCTTAGAACCGGGTCTTCAACGACGTTTTGAACGTCATGGAGCATATGAGATGTTCCAGAATTGAAGTTAATATTTCAAGCAAATGCCCGGATTGAGAGATATGAAGTCTCCAATAAGTTCTATAGCTGCAAGATGGAGGAGAATAGTTCGTCGGAGAGCACATACTCAAAATGTCCGGGTATAACAATCACTTAATTCAGCTGGGAGTTAATCTTCCGGATGATAGTGTCATTGATGAATTCTCCAATCATCGCCACCAAGCTACAAGAGCTTCGTGATGAACTATAATATGCAAGGGATGACTAAGACAATTCTTGAGCTCTTCGCGATGCTAAAAGCAGCGGAGGTAGAAATCAAGAAAGAGCATCAAGTGTTGATGGTCAACAAGACCACTAGTTTCAAGAAAAGGGCAAAGGGAAGAAGAAGGAAACTTCAAAAGAACAGCAAGAAAGTTGCTGATCAAGAGAAGAAACCCAAGTCTGGACCTAAGCCCTAAATCGAGTGTTTTACCGCAAGCGCACGGACATCGAAGCGGAACTGCCCCAAGTATTTGGCGGATAAAAGGATGGCAAGGTGAACAAAGGTATATGTGATATACATGTTATTGATGTGTACCTTACTAGAGCTCGTAGTAGCACTGGTATTTGATACTTGGTTCATTGCTAATATTTGCAACTCAAACAGGACTACGGAATAGACGAGCACCGCAAAGGACGAGGTGACGATGCTGCGTGGGAAATGGTTCCAAAGTCAATGTGATCGCGGTTGGCACGCTACCTCTACATCTACCTTCGGATTAGTTTTAGACCTAAATAATTGTTATTTGGTGCCGCGTTGAGCATGAACATTATATCTGGATCTTGTTTAATGCGAGACGGTTATTCATTTAAATCGAGAATAATGGTTGTTCTATTTATATGAGTAATATCTTTTATGGTCATGCACCCTTGAAGAATGGTCTATTCTTGTTGAATCTCGACAGAGTGATACACATATTCATAATGTTGAAACCAAAAGATGCAGAGTTGATAATGATAGTGCAACTTATTTGTGGCAATCGCCGCTTAGGTCATATCGGTGTAAAACGCATGAAGAAACTCCATACCGATGGACTTCGAATCACTTGATTATGAATCACTTGGTACTTATGTAACCGTGCCTCATGGGCAAGATGACCAAAACGCCGTTCTCGGAACTATGGAGCGAGCAACTGATTTGTTGGAAATCATACATACCGATGTTTGTGGTCCAATGAATGTTGAGGCACTTGTGGGGTATCGTTATTTTCTCACCTTCACAGATGATTTAAGCAGATATGGGTATATCTACTTAATGAAACACAAATCTGAAACATTTGAAAAGTTCAAAGAATTTCAGAGTGAAGTGGAAAATCATCGTAACAAGAAAATAAAGTTTCTACGATCTGATCGTGGAGGAGAATATTTGAGTTACGAGTTTGGTTTACATTTGAAACAATGTGGAATAGTTTCGCAACTCACGCCACCCGAACACCACAGAGAAATGGTGTGTCCGAACGTCGAATCGTACTTTACTAGATATGGTGCGATCTATGATGTCTATTTCGATTTACCGCTATCGTTTTGGGGTTATGCTTTAGAGACGGCCGCATTCACGTTGAATAGGACACCGTCAAAATCCGCTGAGACGACGCCTTATGAACTGTGGTTTGGCAAGAAACCAAAGTTGTCGTTTCTTAAAGTTTGGGGCTGCGATGCTTATGTAAAGAAACTTCAACCAGATAAGCTCGAACCCAAATCGGAAAAATGTGTCTTCATAGGATACCCAAAGGAGATGTTGGGTACACCTTCTATCACAGATCCAAGGCAAGATTTTCGTTGTTAAATTCGGGTCCTTTCTAGAGAAGGAGTTTCTCTCAAAGAAGTGAGTGGGAGGAAAGTAGAACTTGATGAGATAATCAGATCTGCTCCCTTATTGGAAAGTAGTTCATCACAAGAAATGGTTCTGTGACAACTACACCAATTAGTGAGGAAACTAATGATGATGATCATGAAGCTTCAGATCAAGTTGCTATTGAACCTCGTGAGGTCAACCAGAGTAAAATACGCACTGAGTGGTACGGTAATCTTATTCGAAGTCATGTTACTTGACCATGGCGAACCTACAAACTATGAAGAAGCGATGGTGAGCCCAGATTCGCAAAATGGTGGAAGCCATGAAATCTGAGATGGGATCCATGTATGAGAACAAAGTATGGACTTTGGTTGACTTGTTCGATGATCGGCAAGCCATTGAAAATAAATGGATCTTTAAGAAGAAGACTGACGCCGATGGTAATGTAAGCTGTCTACAAAGCTCGACTTGTTGCAAAAGGTTTTCGACAAGTTCAAGGAGTTGACTACGATGAGACTTTCTCACCGTAGCGATGCTTAAGTCTGTCCGAATCATGTTAGCAATTGCCGCATTTTATGATTATGAAATTTGGCAAATGGATGTAAAACTGCATTCTTGAATGGATTTCTAGAAGAAGAGTTGTATATGATGCAACCAGAAGGTTTTGTCGATCCAAAAGGTGCTAACAAAGTGTGCAAGCTCCAACGATCAATTTATGGTCCAGTGCAAGCCTCTCGGAGTTGGAATAAACGCTTTGATAGTGTGATCAAAGCATATGGGTTTGTCTGCACTTTTGGAGAAGCCTGATTTACAAGAAAGTGAGTGGGAGCTCAGAGCATTTCTAATATTATATGTGGACGACATATTATTGATTGGAAATGATATAGAATTTCTGGATAGCATAAAAGGATACTTGAATAAAAGTTTTTCAATGAAAGACCTCGGTGAAGCTGCTTACATATTGGGCATCAAGATCTATAGAGATAGATCAAGACGCTTGATTGGACTTTCACAAAGCACATACCTTGATAAAGTTTTGAAAAAGTTCAAAATGGATCGTGCAAAGAAAGGTTTTTACCCGTGTTACAAGGTGTAAGATTGAGTCGACTCAATGCCCGACCACGCAGAAGATAGAGAAAATGAAGATGTTCCTATGCTTCAGCCATAGGCTCTATCATGTATGCAATCTGTGTACCAGACCGACGATGCTTAGTCTGTAAGCTTGGCGGGAAGGTACCAAAGTAATCCAGAGTGGATCATGGACAGCGGTCAAGAACATCCTGAAATACCGAAAAGGACTAAGGATATGTTTCTCGATATGGAGGTGACAAAGAGCTAGTCGTAAATGGTTACGCCGATGCAAGCTTTGACACCGATCCGACGATTCTAAATCGCAAACCGGATACGTGTTTTTATTAAACGGTGGAGCTGTCGGTTGGTGCAGTTCTAAACAAAGCGCCGTGGCGGGATCTACATGTGAAGCGAGTACATAGCTGCTTCGAAGCAGCGAATGAAGGAGTCGGATGAAAGAGTTCATTTCGATCTAGGTGTCATACCTAGTGCATCGGGACCGATGAAGATCTTCGTGACAATATGGTGCAATTGCCTTGGCAAAGGAATCCAGATTTCACAAGAGGACCAAGCACATCAAGAGACGCTTCAATTCCATTGGGACCAAGTCCAAGTGGGAGACATAGAGATTTGCAAAATACATACGGATCTGAATGTTGCGGACCGTTGACTAAGCCTCTTCCACGAGCAAAACATGATCAGCACCAAGACTCCATGGGTGTAAGGATCATTACTTTGTAATCTAGATTATTGACTCTAGTGCAAGTGGGAGATCAAGGAAATATGCCCTAGAGGCAATAATAAAGTTATTATTTATTTCCTTATATCATGATAAATGTTTATTATTCATGCTAGAATTGTATTAACCGGAAACATAATACATGTGTGAATATATAGACAAACAAGATGTCACTAGTATGCCTCTACTTGACTAGCTTGTTAATCAAAGATGGTTATGTTTCCTAACCATGAACAAGGAGTTGTTATTTGATTAACAAGGTCACATCATTAGTTGAATGATCTGATTGACATGAACCATTCCGTTAGCTTAACACTTGATCGCTTAGTATGTTAATGCTTTCTTCATGACCCATACATGTTCCTGTAACTATGAGATTATGCAACTCCTGCCATCGGAGGAACACTTTGGTACTACCAAACGTCACAACGAATCGGGTGATTATAAAGGAGTACTACAGGTGTCTCCAAAGGTACTTGTTGGGTTGGCGATTTCGAGATTAGGTTTTGTCACTCCGATCGTCGGAGAGGTATCTCTAGGCCTTCTCGGTAATACACATCACCTAAGCCTTGCAAGCATTACAACTAATGAGTTAGTTGTGAGATGATGTATTACGGAACGAGTAAAGAGACTTACTGTAACGAGATTGAACTAGGTATTGGATACCGACGATCGAATCTCGGGTAAGTAACATACCGATGACAAAGGGAACAACGATGTCGTTATGCGGTTTGACCGATAAAGATCTTCGTAGAATATGTAGGAACCAATATGGGCATCCAGGTTCCGCTATTGGTTATTGACCGAGAATGGTTCTAGGTCATGTCTACATAGTTCTCGAACCCGTAGGGTCCGCACGCTTAACGCTTCGATGATGATTCATAATGAGTTTATAAGTATTGATGCACCAAGGTTGTTCGAGTCCCGGATGTGATCACGGACATGACGAGGAGTCTCAAATGGTCGAGACATAAAGATTGATATATTGGAAGCCTACATTTGGACATCGGAATTGTTAGGGTGAAATCGGATTTTATCAAGTACCGGAGGTTACCGAACCCCCGGAGGTCCATGGGCCTTAATGGGCCATGGGAGAAGAGGAAGGGCAGGCCAAGGTGGGCTGCGCCCCTCCCCTCTAGTCCGAATAGGACAAGGAAGGGGGGCGCCTCTCTCTTCCCTCCTCCAATCCTAGTCCAACTAGGAGAGGGGGAGTCCTACTCGGTGGGAGTAGGACTCCTCCTTGCGCGCCTTCCCTAGGGCCGCCACCTCCCCTTGGCTCCTTTATATCTGAGGCGGGGGCACCCCAATACACACAAGTTGATCTACGGATCTTTCCTTAGCCGTGTGCGGTGCCCCTTCCACCATATTCCACTTCGGTCATATCGTCATGAGCTTAAGCGAAGCCTGCGCCGGAGAAGTCATATCGTCATGAGCTTAGGCGAAGCCCTGCGTCGGTGGAGCATCAACATCGCCACCACGCCGTCGGTCGACGGAACTCATCCCGACACTTTCTTTGGATCGGAGTCCGGGATCGCCATCGAGCTGAACGTGCGTAACTCGGAGGTGCCGACGTTCGGTGCTTGGATCGGTCGGATCGTGGAGACGACGACTACATCAACCGCGTTGTTATAACACTTCCGCTTTCGGTCTCACGAGGGTACGTGGACGGACACTCTCCCTCTCGCTGCTATGCCATCACCATGGTCTTGCGTGATCGTAGGAATTTTTTGAAATTACTACGTTCCCCAACATTTCGCCATCGGGAAAGTTTGAGGTCACCCAGATTGCACGGGACCACCGGAAGGGTCCCGGGTCCGCCTGGTGGGGCCACCCATCCGGAGGGCCCCATGGGCTGAAGTGGGGAGGAACCAGCCCATAGTGGGCTGGTGCGCCTGGCCCACCTCGCGCCTAGGGTTGAAACCCTAGGGGGGGGCGCCCACTGCCTTGGGGCACTCCACCCCTTGGCCGCCGCCCCCTTGGGAGATTAGATCTCCAGGCCGGGCGCCTCGGGGCCTATATAAAGGGAGGGGGAGGAGGCCGCACTGCTGAGTTCGCGCCTCCCTCCCTCGCTACACCTCTTCCTCCTCCGTCATGAGCTTGGCGAAGCCTGCTGAGTATCGCTGCTCCACCACCACCACGCCGTCGGCTGCTGCTGGAGCCATCTTCTTCAACCTCTCCTTTCCCTTGCTGGATCAAGAAGGAGGAGACGCCATCCGCTCCGAAGACACGTGTGTTGAACGCGGAGGTGCCGTCTGCTCGGCACTCGGTCATCGGTGATTTGGATCACGGCGAGTACGACTCCATCATCCACGTTCTAGTGAACGCTTCCGCACGCGATCTACAAGTGGTATGTAGATGCAATCTCTCTCCCATGACTCCTTGCTTAGATGAACTCATAGATGGATCTTGGTGAAACCGTAGGAAATTTTTTAATTTTCTGCAACATTCTCCAACACAATATCCTCTAGCAAGCTTGTCTCACCTAACAGCTGCTACGTCGGATCATTGTCCAGTTTGTTGGAGATAAATGAACCCAATGCATCGTTGGGAAGGAAAGGCTTCAAGTACGAAACTATGTGGGAAACGCATGAGCATTGGAAAGATACAATCCTGGAAAAGTGGAGCTCCAAACATCCAGGTCATACAGTGGAGGAAATCCGGCGAAAGCTAACTGAGATAGCAACTGATCTGTCGAGATGAAATAGGGACACTTTCGGCAGTGTACGCAAAGAGATTCGTGCCCTAAAAGTAGAGCTGGATCAGCTGCGGGGTGACGCTGGGAGGACGGGGCCTTCACATGTGGAGACGAAGATAAATGATAAATTCGTGGAATTGTATCATCGAGAGGAACTGATGTGGCGACAGAGATCTCGGATTGAGTGGCTTGCTGCAGGCGACAAGAACACTCGGTTTTTTCATCTGAGGGCGAGCATAAGGCGAAAGAAAAACATGGTGAAAGCGCTAGCGAACTCTCTGGGAGTGCTCATCGAGAACCCAGAGGAGCTAAGGGAGATGGTCAATGATTTCTATCAAACACTATACACGTCCGAAGGAGTGTATGGGCTGGACGACGTGATGGCGCATGTCCCAGTTAAGGTGACAACAAGCATGGACGATATTTTATGTGCTCCCTATACGAATGAAGAGGTGAAGAGGCGGCCCTCTTCCAAATGTTTCCCACAAAGGCGCCGGGTCCAGACGGCTTCCCGACTCACTTTTACCAAAGACACTGGTCTTTATGCGGGGAGGAGGTCACACGAGTCGTCCTCAGGATTGTCAGGGGGGAAGAGAGCACGGAGAGCATCAATGATGCTGTCTTGGTGTTAATACCAAAGGTAATGAATGCAACCCTTCTCTCTCAATTCCGACCAATAAGTTTGTGCAACATCCTATACAAGATTGCTTCAAAGGTTGTGGCGAACAGATTAAAACAAATACTTCTTGACATCATCTCTGAGGAACAGTCAGCTTTTGTCCCAGGCAGGCTAATAACAGACAACATCATCTGCGCCTACGAGTGCCTGCATTTTATGAAGAGGTCAAGGGCAAAAGCCAACAACACATGCGCCCTAAAACTTGATATGATGAAAGCATATGATCGCCTAGAGTGGCCATATCTGAGGGCTATAATGTCCAAGCTGGGGTTTGCACAACCTTGGGTTGACATCGTGATGAACATGGTATCTTCAGTGTCATTTTTAGTTCTTTTCAACGGAGAAAAATTAGAGCAGTTCAAGCCTTCGAGAGGCATTCGACAGGGAGATCCGATTTCCCCTTACTTGTTTCTGATTGCAGCGGAGGGCCTTTCGTGCCTTTAAAGTCCAGTTCTCAGTCATCGGTACTAGAAGGCATCAGGGTGGCACCATCAGCCCCGGCTGTGAACCACCTCTTGTTTGCGGATGACAGCCTGCTGTTTTTCAAAGCGAGTGTTGAGGGGGCAAATGCGGTTTCAAACCTATTGGATGCTTATTGTGGGGCATCTGGCAAAGAGTAAATAATGATAATTCGACTATTTTCTTCAGTAAGGGGTGCCCTCACACCACCCGGGACAGTGTGAAAAATGCCGTTCAAGTCCATAGAGAATCTTTAAGTGATAAATACTTGGGTATGCCAACAGATGTGGGCCACTCAAAAAACGGCACATTCAAGTACCTTCGAGACCGAGTGTGGGAGAAGGTCAAGGGTTGGATGGAGAAGCTACTATCCTCAGCGGGAAAGGAGGTTCTAATCAAATACATTGCTCAGGCTATCCCAGTTTACTCTATGGCGTGCTTCAGGTTACCGAGAGGTTTATGTGACAGTGTTACGTCCATCATAAGACATTTCTAGTGGGGCAGCAAGCAAGGTAAACGGAAACCAGCATGGGTATCATGGGAGATCATGGCGAGGCCGAAATACATGGGAGGCTTGGGCTTCCGCGACCTTGAGATTTTTAACCTTGCGTTATTGGCCAGGCAAGCATGGAGATTGCTAGACAATCCGAACACCCTAAGCTCCTTAATCCTCAAGGCCGCATACTTCCCTGACACAGGCCTATTGGAGGCCGAACTGGGATCGCACCCTTCACAGATCTGGCGGGCCATACTGGACGGAAGGGATATAATGAAGCAAGGGGTCATTAGAAGAATTGGGACAGGAGAGCACACGCTTATATGGGAACACAACTGGATCCCGAGGCAAGAGGTCCCACGGCCAATCACTTCCTTAGTTGCCAACCCGCCCATCAGAGTTCATGAACTTATAGATGCGACGACATCCACTTGGAAAGAGGAGGCAGTTCGGTCCATATTCATCCCCATAGATGCAGAGGCAATATTGAAGATACCTTTGTGCACAAGGAGAGTGGAAGATTTCTGGGCCTGGAGCAGAGAAAAGAAGGGTAATTTTACTGTCAGGTCAGCATACCGTATGATACAAAACACTAAGCTCAACCGCGAGAATTGGTTGTATGGCACCGAGGGCACTTCTGACCACGATGAAGGTAGCAGCTGGTCGTCTCTCCGGAAGACAGAAGTACCGAACAAGATACGTGTGTTCCTGTGGCGTTTGGTGAGAGAGTCTATTCCCACATATGACATCCTCCACCACCGCCATATGGCAACTTCGCCAGCATGCCAGCTGTGCGGGGCGACGGACTCCTGGAGGCACGCCTTGCTCGAGTGCGCGTCGTCGAGAAGTGTCTGGTCCTTGGCACCGGAATGCCTGGTCGAGCAAATGAGCACATGTGATAATGCCTGCGCCAAAACATGGTTGTTTACTTTGAACAGCACATTATCGCATGCGGACTTCACCAGACTCGGGGTCACGTTGTGGGCAATCTGGAGTTCCAGGAGGAAATTGATCCACGAGGGGATACATCAAACGCCTTATGCAACGAATGGTTTCATTGCTGCCTTCATCAGCGATCTTCAAGCTGTGGCGAAACCGCAGGGTCAGCCCAGGGTGGCTCAGCCTAGTCCGGCAAGATGGATACCGCCACAAGAAGGGAATTGCAAGATCAGCGTGGATGCCGCGCTTATGAGGACCAGGCCGGTTGGTGCGGTCGCAGCAGTTTGCCGGGACAGCCATGGGATCTTCCTGGGAGCGTCCACAATCACTTTGCACGGCATAGATGACCCTGCGACGCTGGAGGCGTTGGCAATACGGGAATCACTAGCCTTGGCGGACGATCTTTACGAGCGCAGAGTTTCAGTAGCCTCAGACTGCAAGGTAGTTGTTGACGACATCAGGCAATGGAGTGCAGCGGCATATGGTGCTATCATTAGAGAGATTGTAGATCGATCAAAGTTTTTTATTTCCTGTCTTTTTAGCCATGAGTTTAGGAGCTCGAATGTCGAGGCTCACAATCTAGCGAAGCATGCTCTCTCACTTGGGGTAGGCCGTCGTGTGTGGTTGGGCGACCCAGGTGATCTATCTTTCGTCCCTGTAAACATTGTGACGACTTAAATAAAAGCTTCGTGAGATTGTCTAAAAAAAACTGGCGTGGTTAATGGCACAGCCGTTGTCTTCCTAATATACTACATCATTTATCACGATATTAACTTCCCGGGCAACTAATATTGCATGAGTAATTCTTTAATTAATTTTTTATTTAATTCTTTAACTACTTGATTGGACCAACCCCACAACCATTGTGGTGGTATTGTATATTCCAACCATACGAGCATAGCACAAACCAACCTGTGGTTGCATGGTTATATGGACAGTGGTATATCAGCCCACCATGGATTAAAAAATCTGGTGCTTGTATTTTTTTTAAATTTATTTTAGGACTTTTGGTGATGTGCATTTATTAGGAGTAGACGTTCTCGTCGACTACGAGCTATTTTTGATGACTTCGTCAATCTCAAGATGATATATCGGCTCGGTCTTCCGAAGGTGCTCATGAAATAGGGTGTGCGTGTTTATAGGGATGAATGTATGCGCATATATATAAACGTATGCATCTGTACCGGTGTTGTTGCTTGTATCGGCGTTGTTGCTTTGTAGTACAAAGGAGGGAGAAACCCTTTTTCGATAAACATATGTGTCTGTACCGTGTCAAAGAAAACCATGAGAGCTTAACGAAAATGACTTTTCTCTTTCATAAAAACTAAACAAGGTATGGAGTGAGCTTTCTTTCTTTCTGGCCACGAAAACACTTGGTGAGTTGACAAAAGCGTGCATTTTACAATTAACATAAAAAACGAGATCAATCTTGATCAATCTACATATGGACGGACGAAAGTGACAGATTTGGTCGCAAATACGACGTGCTTACAGAATCCTGAATTTGAATTCTGCGACACGGGCACACAGAACAGCACCATGTGCCAGCGCTCTAAAATTTCAATTCCCAAGAAAAGCTCTAGATTTTGACGAGTTTTGGCGACAACGAAATCCAGCCAGCCAGCCATACCGATATGCCCTCGATCGGGTTCACGTGGAGACATGCCCAGCACGAACCAGTCGACCGGAGACAAAGGGGATTTGTACCCTTTCTTTTTCCGTCACAGACGGGATCCCGCCGCCTGGTTGCTTCGTAACCAATAACGCCGCTACTAAATTATAGAGCTGACGCTCAGATCTCATCTCCCCACCCAACCCAACCCGCAGCCCCAGTGGATTCTCCAATCCCCCGCAGAAAAGGGCGCCAGTGCATCCGTCCCGGTTCCCAGCGGCAATCCGTTACCACCAAGGCGGAAGATTTAGTAGTACTCCTCGTCTAGTTCTTGCTCAGCTCCACCCATACCGAATCTAGCCTCGCGGCAGCTTCGTGTTGACTCGTCCGTCCTCCTCCCCGAGCGGAGCGCTCGTGGTCGTGGGCTTCTTGGATCGGCGGCGCGTCCGTTTTCCGTGCCCTTTGGAGCCTCGGATCCAAGAAACCGGCTGGGGGTTGGTTTCTTGGATTTGGATTTGGATCTCCCTCCCGCAATGGCGGCGCTCGTGGAGCTCTTCACGAGATCCTACTCGTCCTCCACGCCGGTGGACTGGGAGGCGGAGGCCTACCCGGCGTACGGCGACTACGCCGTGCTCCCCATCCTTGTCGCCTTCTTTCCCGCCCTGCGCTTCCTCCTCGACCGGTTCGTCTTTGAGGTAAACTGCTTGGCTGCTCCGCTCTTCGGTTTTTAGTGGTTCGTCGGATCCGGAATGCCCGTGCCAAGCTGCCGTTAGTTGCTGGATAAGCATTCCCCCTTGAGTTTCTTGCTTCAGTATTGCTAGTGATGGATCAGTTTTCTCATAAAACTGATGTGCCTGGATGACAGTTTCGGTAACTGTGCATGTTCTGATGTGAGCCTCTGTAACTATGGATCAAATTGTCAATCAGCAGATAGAAAAACAAATACTAGAAACTAGAGAAATACAGCACCATAGCAATAATGTACTGCATTTTGATTGAGATTGTGCTGGATTCGGCTCGATAAAGCTGTGGTCATCGTGACTGCTTTTTTTGAAAGTTGCCTTCTCTTTAACAAAATAATCGAATCATTGACACGCTCTTAGATGCCACTTGTTTTCCCTCTTGTTTAGGGTGGTACTTTTAAACATCTTCATACTGTGAAGTGTGTGATTCTTTGGGTTCTACTGATATTATTGGTTAAATGGCATGCGAGTAAAATTTGTTATGCTATATTGCTAGTGAATCTGCCGTGAGGCAGGACATGCTACTATCCAAGTTTATCTAGAAAATTATAGAACATGCACTGGAAGCTTAACATTGGCAAAATATCATCCTCTCTTACTTTTTTGAATTTTCAAACCCGGGGGTTGTTCCCACCTTAATTCATTGCCCTGCAAGGCTTTGCAGCCCATCGCAAGATAGGGTCCAAGTGAACAGGGGGCACAGGGGAGAAGAGATTGAGCAAAAAATAACACACACCGACAGCACACATAGCAAGGGAGAACAAAGAGGGAAAACACAACAATGAGCACCGTGTCAGATCCCGCTAGGGATCGACAGGGAATCGAAGTGGATAGAACCAAGAAATCAAGGAAAAAGTAAGAACTGAAGAACCAGAGCACTTTTGATCGATACCCCTCTCTCAGGTTACAAGGCCTTATATAGGCTAGGGAATTACAGTGGCTTAATTTGAAAGTAAAGGAAAGGAAAAAGCAGCAAAAGGGGGAAACAGAGATAGGCATAGATCAGGTCTTCCTCTCATCCTAGCCCTCCAATCTTCTCTCTTATCTTCTCCCACTAGTACCTGACACACCACTGGTGTAATCACTGTTCCAAATATCGGTCAGTGAACTGCCGATATGGTCAGTTAACTGCTATTCGGACCCTTCCCGATATGAGAACGTGCTATTCGAGCCATTAACTGGTAGGCCAAATCATTGGCCTGCTACGCATTTTTAGCCCGAAACTGGCCTGTTCCCTCCCTACTTTTCGGTGTGCAGGTCTATGGCCTTCCAGATTGGCTGCAACATCATCAGAACATCAAGGCAACACTTTTCCGTGTTGCTATGTAGCCTAGGGTTGTATATTTAGACACTTGGTACATTGCATGTTGCTATTAGCCTAGGATATATAGATATGGCTCTAGTTAACCTACCGATATATGGTTACCGATAAATTCAGTTAAATGGCAGATTCGCCGATTAATCCCTACTCAGCACCTTGCTGATATGGTACCAGTTACCGATATCTTGAACACTGGGTGTAATCTAAAGGCTTCGGCCAGCCGAGAGCAAACCATGACACTACACCGTCGGCGCATTCAAAAGGCTCCGCACATCCGGGACTGCACAATGCAGCAACACCACCTGTGTCGTGGGGCACATTCAAAAGGTCACGTGAGGCCAAGACGGCGCCACGGCACCTGTGTGCCACCAGCGTAGTCAAAGGGCATCGCCTAGCAGACCAAGCCACGGCACTGCACCGTCAACGCAATCGAAGGCACCGCGCAACCGAGACTACACAACGCCGTGCGCCACCTGTGTTGGGGCGTAAATTCAAAAGGTTACGCGAGGCTGAGATGCAGACGCAACTGCAAGGTCTACTCACCATGTCGACTAGTCGACGAATCGCAGCTGCATGGTCGACTTGTTAAGAGTCGCTACCCCAGAATGACTCGTCGACTCGAAAACCTTGCTGAGACGACGCCATGACACCTGTGTACCACTGGCGTAGTCGCATGGCATCGCCTAGCAGAGATACACCAAGGAGCACTCGAGACCGGCCACACTACCGTCGACCCCAGACCGGCTACACCACCACCACCCGCACCGACCCACAACCACCAACCTCAAACATCCTCTCTTATTTAACTTAGCTGTAGTATTGCTCTTGAATCTATCTCGACTTAGGTTTACTGCTATTTCCCTCTTAACTAAGCTCAAACTCTAACAAGTTGCTTCAAATGTAAATTGCAGAGTGATTATTTCTTGAGGCACTGACCTGATTATATTTCCAGTTTATGGCTTCGTTGCATACAAAATTTTGAAAACAATGGAGCCCCCTCCAGACTCCAGTAGAGATCAGTGGATCCATTTGTGGTTTAGCAATTGCTGATGCAATAGTGGTTCAATTTTTTTTATCTAACATGGTTGCAGTATGTATTATTACTAATATATGATTACGCCAAATCCACTGTTGTAGTACGTGTGGTAACTCATGTTGACATGAAAAGTAAGTCCTATTTTGACTCTAAATTATCGACTGCAAAGAGAGGGGAACTGAAATAAGCCAGAACAGACTAGTTTTGTGCCAGTTTGTTATATTCGCTGTCATGTCACATTGAAACTGTACGCCATGAGCAAATCATATGCAAGAATGGTGCAATCATGACTGGGATGGTCATTATGTAGCGTTCGTGCTATTCCAGTACGCCCCTACATGCGTATATCATAGTTCTTTCATTTCATTATATTTGCAGATATTAGCAAGAAGGCTTATATTTGGAAAGGGGTATGACAAGCTTGCTGAAACAGATGAAAGGAGAAAGAAAATCAATAAATTTAAGGAGTCCGCCTGGAAATTTGTTTATTTTCTTTCCGCAGAGGTCCTTTCATTATCTGTAACATACAATGAACCATGGTTTACAAACACCAGATACTTCTGGGTAGGGCCTGGCGAGCAGCTCTGGCCTGATCAAAAGATGAAGTAAGCGAGAGAAACAAGAACAAGCTCTTTTATTCTTCACTCCAGCATTGCTTTTACCCAAAAGGCTTCAACCTTAATTTTTCTTTTCTTTCTCCCAGACTGAAGCTTAAGGCTGTATACATGTATGCTGCTGGATTTTACACATATTCCATCTTTGCCCTTCTGTTCTGGGAAACAAGACGCAAGGATTTCGGAGTCTCGATGTCTCACCATGTGGCAACTGTTGTTCTGATTGTTATGTCCTACATTTGCAGGTTTGTACATGAGTGTAATTGCCCTTCTATACGTAATGATACACAGCATTGCCAGGTCTTGATGTTATTGTTATTTCTAAACAGATTATCTCGTGCTGGCTCGGTCATTTTAGCCGTCCATGATGCGAGTGATATATTCCTAGAGATCGGAAAGATGGCCAAGTATAGTAGCTGCGAGGGGCTGGCTGTTGTAGCATTTCTACTTTTTGTGGCTTCTTGGATCCTTCTTCGGCTAATAATTTTCCCTTTCTGGATCCTGAGAAGCACAAGGTAAACATTTTTTACAGCTTGTAGGTTGCTCTGGTGTCTGGTGCCACTCCGACTTTTTAACTCCACTAACATTTATATCGCGTTTTATTGATTGATTTGATGCTCTCTGTGTCTTTTTCAGCTATGAAGTAGCTGTGATCCTTGACAAGGAGAAAAAAGAATTTTACAGCTCCGTATACTACTATCTTTTCAACAGTCTCCTGTTCTCACTTCTAGTCCTTCACATATATTGGTGGGTACTAATTTACCGGATGCTAGTGAAACAAATCCAATCCAGAGGACGTGTTGGTGACGATGTTCGATCCGGTCCGTGATTTGTCTTGCCCATTTTTCTCGTTGTTAAATCTGTTTTCTTTCACAGCAGCATATTGATTTCTTATAAGCCACCTGCTATTAAACAGATTCTGAGGGAGAAGAAGACCACGAAGATTAATCTGTAGGTTGCTGGATGCTTAACTGAAGAATTATATAATGTGTTCCCTACAGGAAGATACGTCCATCACCCTAGGCACTGATTTCACTAGACCGCCGGATCAATCTTCGTGTCAAACATGGCAGCCACAATTTGCAGGAGTTGGTACTACAGCTACTTGTGCTATCATATACAAAGTTGGTGTATATTTGCCCTGGATCCGTATTTGTATGAAAGAGAGCACAATAAGTTTGTTCAGTCTAGGAAGGATTAGTTGATTCATGATGCGTTGACGTCGTTGTGTAATACGCTGTGGCAACTCAGTTTACAACTTGGTCTATCTTGCATTGTAATGGGTAATCTGGATAAGAAGTTCCAAAGAAATCTTCAACATTCTTAGAGCATCTCCAGCAGTTCCCCAATAAGCATCTCCAGCAGTTCCCCAATAAGCATCTCCAGCTGCTCCATCAAAGTTTTTTGGGGTTTTGTATGTAGTCTGCTTTTGCAACTTCCGAATAAACCCATCCCCAATAATTTGATTTTTTTTCTTGTTCTCTCTGCACTTGCATATAAAACACGGACATCTTCATTTTTATCATCATAGGAATTCAAATAATTATGTTTCAGTTTCAAACCACAATTTATGAAATTTAAATTTGAATCTCCAAGACCTTCAAAATTGTACCTATATTTAGTTCTAAAATTACCCATCTATGGCATCTTATTTACATCTTGGCATATGATGTTGCCTTGGAGCCTTGTTTTGCATGACTGGTCTCATTTCATCCCAAACTTTAGCAACGTTTCCGTATCAGGGACTGAAAACTGCCTTGCTTGCCAGCATATGCTATTGCTGACAGATTAGGCAGTTGGTTTCATCCCTCGTAGCACAAAGCTAGAATGTTAACTGAAAGCCTGTGCCCTTGCATGTGGTGTGTTTAATAGTATAAGTCGATGGAGACAAAAAGCAAGTTGAGGTTTTAGGAAAAAGACAAAGGTAGAGTTGAGGCCGTTTCATTCCTTTCCGGTTTCGTTTGGAAGGCCGTTTCATCATTTTGTCTGTTCATTCTTTTTCGGCACCTGCTATTGTCTATGTCTGCAGCTTGATAATATCTGTAATGTTACATGTCTGAGTATCTTCTTAGTTTAATTTATCTATTTTCTTACTCAAGGGGAGTTCGTTTCTTTAGATGAGCCAACGCAATGGAGTTCTATGAGACTAGATGGCCGAGTTTTCGTCAATTATTTTTTATTACTTCTTGGCTGGGGCAATGCATTGCATATTGTCTGGTGCTAGAACTCTTATTTACCAAGGAGAGTGCACAACTTTATGTATGCCTCTGTTAAAAAAAACCCTTTATGTATGCCTAACGTCTTGTCAAACATACGGAGTATGATGGATTCACTTTTACTGTATAGCCTGAATAAGACTTAGATGACGAACAGAGAAGGGTACTCAGCAACTCGTTGAGTACAAACCAAAAGTAGTACAAAATAGAAACCTGCTAATGGTCCTACACAACTCTGTAATATAAATTGACCTCCAAGACCTATATTTACTTCTAAAGTAAAATTTCAACCCATCTGAACATCTTATTTACATCTTGTCATGTGATGTTTACTTAGGACTTTGTGTTTGCATGACTGATCTCATTCCATCCTAAACCTCACCACTTCACCCCGGTTGTACAGGAACATCTGGTTTCTGTATCAGGGACTGAAAACAGCCTCGCCTGTCAGCATATGGTATTGTTGACATCTTAGGCAGTTGGTTTCATTCATCGTAGCACAAAGCTGGAATGTTAACTGAAAGCCGGCACGCTTGCATGTGGTGTGTGTTTGATAGGTGTAACTCTATGGAGACAAGGCAGGTTTTTTTTTAAACGAAGGCAAAAGATTTGCCTCTTCAATTAAATAAGGGAGAGAATAGTTTAGAGTTTTTTACAACGCACTCACAAATGCGGCATGGCAATACTCGGACACTATGATGTTCCCTAGTTTCTTTGCGCCGGCCGTCACCCAAAGTTTTGCATCTTCTAAAATGTTGGTAAGAAGAATCGTCGGCGGTGCGCTTTTGTGGTGGAAAACGCGGGCGTTTCTCTCGTTCCAAATTACCCAAGAAACGAGCATGATGAGGGAGGCCATTGCGTCTCGGTTAGGAATATTACTAGTGGTTGGGGCGCGCCCGTGGCGCGCCTCTTGAGGCGGTCTTGTGCGTCTCAATCTTGTCTATGCACATTACGACGGCTGGTTGCGTCCTTAATCTCAGCTTGATTATGCACATTGACTTGTTTGATTGTGTGAGTCACGTCGTCATAAGATGTTAATAGGCAAAATCGATTCGCGAAGTGATTGTAATATGAATAAAAAACACAAGTTGAATTGGTCATGTTCACCTATACACAGAAAGGAAGTGGTCTTTGGTCGACAACACACTCAATTTACTAAAGGAAAATGACGCACAATTAAAAGATACGATACCTAAAAGAGCTACCATGGACCATCCTTAGGAATGCAGTTCGAACTGTCTTTATTACGATACCTACCTAATAGAAGATACATACAAGATGCAAGTTAGCTTGTAGGGTAACAGTTCTAAATATACCACAGGGTTTATTTTGAACATAAATGCAAATATTGATGTCAGAAATAAGACACAAAATACCAAATAGAAGATACATACAAGATGCGAGTTAGCTTGTGGGGTAACAATTCTAAATATACCACAGGTTTATTTTGAGCATAAATGCAAATATTGATGTCGGAAATAAGACACAAAATACATGTCATTATGCGTTGATTAAATCTTAGGCCGCGCTTGGATTGCCGTTTTGCGGCGATTTACACGCGGAATATACACACGTGTAAAATTAGTAGGTGCGGCAGGGAAATGGCTCCTTGGTTGGCCGTTTAGATCTGAGAAAACCGGGCGGGTCTGTGCCTTCCATCCGGAAAAAATAAACACGCCTTTCATCCTCCGTTTCTTTTCCATCCGGATTTTACTCATGCCCAGTTTAATACGGGCGGAAACAGTTACACGCGTAAAAGAAATACATCCACGAAACGGCAATCCAAGCGCGGCCTTAGCTGGCAGACGTAGGTGTTTGGTACTGATGGACATGTGATTAAAACTGAGTATTGCTATTAAAAAAAAGTGAGTAATTGAACTATGACTTTTTTTGCGAAATAAGAGTTTTCGTTCATTAAACAACGGGGTTACAATCGTTTTGCAGGCAAACAACTAAAAATCTTGGTACAGAATTTATCCAAAGACATCTTCTCCTAGTTGATGTTGCCTGCTTAGCATACAAATGTGCCCCTTCGTTAGCCTCACGACCACCAAAATTTAATTGGAATGACTGCAAACTCCCGCTGAGCTCTTCTATTTCCTCGAGTATCAGAGCTATCACAGAACGATTTTGGCTTCTGTCCCTTCATAGCTTGACAACCTCCTGGGCATCAGACTCAACAATAACCTTTGATAGACCAATATCACAGGCGAGTCTAACACCATCACGTACAGCAAGGGCCTCCATAATTAAAGCATTGGCCGTCTAACCATACCAGATGGCTTGGCCCCTTAGTAAGGCACCACTATGATCACGTACAATCACTCCTGTAGCTCCCTCATTGTTGTTTGGCGAGAAGCCAGCATCCACATTCAGCTTAATTATGCCAGAAGCTGGAGGTTTCCACCTTGGCCACTCCTTATGGTATTGCTTCCCTGAAGCCTGTCCTGTTAGTGTAAGATCGTAGGCAATATCAGCAGTCAACTTCACAGATTTAGACACGGGTCTTATATAGTACTAATAGCAAAGTAATTAACAGCCAGTTGATTAGAGACCAAACAAAACACAGATGACATGTGAATAACCCTACATATATACACAACTTCAGTGATATTTGACAATGGGTGAAAACTCACTTGTTCCTTATACCAAGAAGTGCACAATGTACACCACAGGCAGTTGATGATACCGGAGCTAACGCTACAACTGCAGCTCCACAAATTGCGGTAGCCAGTGTTGACCTTGCACTATCCATGAGAATTTACTCTCTAATAAATGTGGCCGTATGCATCGTTCTGATGCAGAGGCCGGGGAGTCCCCCTGTAGCGACCCGACCCGAATGGATCAAGCCTCTGTGCTCCGGTGTCATCCCTGGATCAGTAATGCTGACACCACACAGTACTTCGAAGGATTTATAAAAGAGTAGCAATCACACACTTATTACATCGTTTGTCCAGAAGAGGACTTATTACAATAAATATGGCTTAAGGCCATCTAATAACGATAACAGCGGAAGACTTGGAAGATAAGTGAGTCCATCAACTCCAGCGGCATCACCGAGTATAGAACCATGACCTAAAACACCTTACTCGTCGTCTGAAAAGTCTGCAACATGAAAGTTGCAGCCCGAAAACGGGTCAGCACATGGAATATGCTGGCAATGTAACACATAGAGAATAATGAATGATAAGCCTGTACTACATGCATATGTGGCTGGTGGAAAAGCTCTACGGTTACAGTTTTGCATAAAGCCAGTTTTTCCCTACTGCAAAGGAATAAATTTGTTTAACTATCATGGTGGTTGTTAAACATTGAGAATGGTTGACAGCATCCTCAATCCCAATTAAAAGTACTCATTAAAACCCAACAATATTAATTAGAGTAACATGTTGAGATTCACATGATATTCAAGTACTAGATACTCAAGATGTCCATAACCAGGGACACGGCTAATCATGATTAGTTTATACACTCGCAGAGGGTTTGACTTTTTCCCACAAGACTCGATCGCCTCCGCTTGGTTTCTCGATCGCAGGTGTTTGAGAAACGGATGACCGAGACATAGTCTTTTAAGCGCTTTGCACCTTACGATGGGTAGACCGTACCACCTATAACCCCTACATCGCTAGTCTACCACCGTAAGAGTTCACACGACTTAATCAACTATGCCAGAGCCCATAATGGCTTGTGGCTGCACACGAAGTTACTAGTATGAATTATCTTATGATCCCTTTGAGCCCGGGTGGCGGTCCAAAATAAAACAGGCAAGTCTGATGGAAACCAGTGCCTCAATCCACCCAGATGTGTGTTTAAGTTGGCACCTTAAATAAACCATTAATTTAACAATCTCACATCCGTCATGGAATACACTCACCCAATCCACGTCTACTAGCATAGCATAGCATAATGAGCAAACATAGAAGTAACTCCCAAGGTTTCATAAGTAAACAGTAATAGGTACTACCTCAATCTACTTCCCATCCCACAATTTATTTTAGATCCTAATCATGCAAGTGTTTGAGGATTGATCTAATGCATAAAAACTGGGTAGTAGAAACGGTATGATCAAGTGTTACTTGCCTTGTCGATGATCCATGAAACCTAGAGATTCAAGTAACAAGCGGCGACTCGGTGATCTATCGCAGACAAACAACAAGCATACAATAAGTACTCATCTAATGCATGTAAATCTCGAATAAAAGATCTAACCGTAAAGTTCAACTTAAGAACCACGCTTGCAAAAAGAATCGAATCAAATAAAGCAACGAAAGTCAAACGACGAAAGAAAACAACTCGGTTCTAGCAAGTTGAAACTAGGTCAAATTTTACAAAGAACAAAACTTTGTTTAAGTTGATTAGTCGAACGGCGGTTTCGAGATGAAACTCCAGCGCTTGAATCACCCGATTCCGATAAACGAGCGAGAAGATAGACCGGAAAGAAAATCGGATCTGAAATCGCTATCGAAAAATAGCGGAATAAATCCGATGAGAAAGAAAACGATTTAACGGTTGAACGAAGCGGACGCTCATTAACCAAGAAAACTGGTGATCATGTTCGTTAGGATGAACGGTCCGTAACGCTTGCTAAACAAAACCGAAATAAAAACCGCGAGAAAAACCGATTTAGGGTTTCGGAAAGAAAACCAAACGAAAAACCGATCTAGAAAACGGAACGGAAACGAAAAGGTGACGCGCGCTTGGGCTAGTACCTCGAAGAAGCGAGGGCTCGTGGCGCGAGACGGCGGCGGGCAAGGCGGCGGCGGTATAATGGTATGGGGTGGCAAGGCGTTAGCGAGGAGAGGAGAGGTGTTGGTTTGATGTGTTAGAGTGGGTGCTTGGGTATTTATATTGTGGGGAGGTTTTTGCTTGGGGTAGGGGACAAGAAATAGACTAGGATTAGGAAACAAGAGAGAAAAGATCTAGAAACAGATACGGAATAAACGGAAGTAGGACAAGAGTCCTACTAGGATTGGAAAAGGAACGGCGGCTCCCTGGTGCGCGCGCGTGGTGGCCTTGTCCTCGACCGGCCGGCTGGCTTACGGCTTGGGCCTTTGGCCCAAATGTCATGGGATTTTTTTAAAACGGTTTCACAAGCAGAAAAATCTGAGAAAAAAATCTAAACGAACTCCAAAATTAATAAAGTAAACTTTCCCGACTCCTAAAAATGAGTCGAACAAAATGAACTTTTACTCGGTCAAAATGCAATTTTTGAAATCACGATTTTTCCTAAGGCAAATAAACTCCGAAAAATCAGAATTTGATTTATTTATTAAATCTTCATTTTTCCTAAATTTTGGGAAAGTCATATTATTCCCTCTCTTATTTTTGATATTGGAAAAATATTTGAAGATAAAATAAATAAATCCAATGATTCTCTTTTCATAGTTTTGAGAGAACTCAAATACGAAAATTTCGAAATCTCCAACTCTCTCCGAGGGTCCTTGAGTTGCGTGAAATTTCTAGGATCAACAAAATGCAAGAAAATATGATATGCATGATGATCTAATGTATAACATTCCAAATTGCAAATTTGGGATGTTACAAACGCACTTCTTTAAGATGAATCTAGCCCTCGAGATTCGGGTTGGCTAGAAAATAGGTGAGGTGATCCTTGAGCAAATCTTCTTCTCTTTCCCGGTGGCTTCATCCTCGGTGTGGTGGCTCCATTGAACCTTGCAAAACTTGATAACCTTGTCATGCGAGTAACTCTGTGGCATATTTGAGAATCTGTTGGTTTCTCCTCATATGTTAAATCATCCTTCAATGAATTGCTTCAAGTGGCACTTTGTATCCCTTAGCGGTACTTCCGCCATCTCGGCGTGACATTTCTTCACCGAGAAACATGGAACACGCCATGAACTCCCGCAGTCCCTCCGCAATTCCGGTGATAAGCAACTTCTCCCATGCGCTGCAAGATCCTATATGGTCCAACGAAACGTGGTGCTAACTTTTCTTTAACTCCAAAACGCTTAACTCCTCGAAGTGGGGATACTCGAGATAAACTCGCTCCAACTTCATATTCTATCGCCTTGCGCTTTTGAATCCGCATAGCTTTTTTCTGTCTCGACCGGGCTACCTTGAGCCTATCGTGAATCAACTTAACCTTCATTCGACTCCTTAATCAAATCTGGTCCAAACAAGCGACGGTCTCCAACTTTGTCCCATGATAACGGTGTCTGCACCTCCTTCCGCATAAAGCCTCGAAGGTGCCATCTTCAAGCTGGTTTGGTAATCTGTTGTTATAAGAAAACTCGCATACGACAAGTTATCATCCCAACTAGATCCATAATCTAGCGCACAAGCTCTCAAAGATATCCTCCAAAATCTGATTGACTCTCTCGATCATCCATCGATTCGTGGGTGGAAAGTCAGATCAATTCCACTGGTTCCCAATGTTTCGTGTAACCGATTCCAAAACTTTGAGGTAAATTGGGTTCCTCTATCCGACACGATACTCCTCGGAACTCCGTGCAAACACACAATTCGGTCATGTATATCTTTGCCAACTTAGCATCGCTATAGGTAGTCTTCGACCGAATAAAATGAGCTACCTTACAAGCGGTCGACTATAACCCAAATCGAGTCATAGCTCGAACGAGTCTTTGGCAAACCGTGATGAAATCCATGCCTAGTTTATCCCACTTCCATTCGGTATCGGCAATGGTTGTAACAATCCTCGCCGCTTCGATGTTTTGCCTTCACTCTCGACATACATCGCAAAATGCTACATACTCCGCGATATCCTTCTTCATTCCGGTCCACCGTAACGCTTCCTTCAAATCCAAATACATCTTGGTATTTCGGTGAATCGAATAGGGTGAATCATGTGCCTCTTGCGTAATCAACTTCCCGATCTCGGGTCATTTGGCACATACACACGGTCCTCAAACCATAGGGTATCGTGCTCATCCTCACGAAATCCCTTTGCTTTTCCTTCGCCATTTTCTTCTTTATATCCGCAATCTCTTTGTCCTTTTTACGAGCTTCCCGATTTTATCCATCAAAGTAGATGAATCTCCAATGCTGCCACGTAGCCTCTTGGAACTATTTCCAAACATAGCTCACGAAGATCTTCGCTAACTCCTTTGGTATTTCTCCGTCAATAGCGTATTGACATGGCTCTTCGGCTCAATGCGCTACCTACTACATTAGCCTTTCCGGATGATAATGCAATCTCATATCATAATCCTTGATGAGTTCCAACCATCTCCTTTGTCTAAGGTTTAACTCCTTCTGCGTGAAAATGTACTTCAAACTCTTGTGATCCGTGTATACCTCACAATGATTTCCAATGAGAAAATGTCTCCATGTCTTCAATGCATGCACAACGGCCGCTAACTCTAAATCATGTGTGGCATAATTCAACTCATGAGGCTTAAGGCGCCGTGAAGCATCTGAAACAACTCTTCCTTCCCTGCATAAGCATCGCTCCAAGTCCTCGACGTGAAGCGCCGCAAGACACCTCATAATCCTTGGTCCGATCCGCAAAATTAGCTTTGGTGAGGTAACCAATCTTTTCTTCAACTCCTGAAAACTTGCCTCACGGGTCCTCGGTCCATATGAACTTGGTATCCTTTTTCAACAATTCCGTCATAGGCTTTGCAATCCTTGAGAAATTCTCAATGAATCTCCGGTAGTATCCTGCGAGTCCAAGGAAACTCGGATCTCTCCAACTGTCGTTGGTGCTTCCCATTTGGTTACGGTCTCAACTTTTGTGGGGTCAATTGCTATCCCTTCTCCGGATATAACATGTCCAAGAAATCCAACTTCTTTTAGCCAAAACTCACATTTCTTTGAACTTGGCATATAAGCGATGTTCCTCGGTTTCTCCAAAACCATTCGCAAATGTTCCTTATGTTCCTCTTCATTCTTCGAGAAAACCAAAATATCATCTATGAACAACACGATTTAACTTATCCAAAAACTCCATAAACACTTTGTTCATCGTGTTCATGAAATAGGTCATGGCGCGTTAGTCGGTCCAAATGACATAACGATATACTCATACAATCCATATCTTGTGGTGAACGCTGTCTTAGGTATGTCCTTGCTCCCGAATCTTCAATCGATGGTACCCGATCGCAAATCGATCTTGGAAAACACTTTAGCTCCTTGCAAACGATCAAACAGATCATTTATCATTGGTAGTGGGTACTTGTTCTTGATGGTTAATGATTCAATCCACGATAATCAACAACCATCCTTAGCGATCCATCCTTCTTCTCCACTAACAAGACGGGTGATCCCCAAGGCGAAGAACTTGGGCGATATAACCTTTATCCAATAGCTCCTTAATCGCTTCTTGATTTCCGCCAAATCACATGCGGGCATCCGTATGGTAAACCGATATCGGGCCTGTTCTCGCAAAAGCTCAATCAAAACTCAATGTCTCTATCGGTGGCATTCCCGGCAATTCCTCGTGAAATACATCGTGGAAATCCTTCACCACCGCACCTCTTCCCGCACAACTCCCGATAGGCAATTTACATGAGCTCTCCTCGGCTCATGCCGTGATACATACTTAATCCTTCTTCCTTACGGCGTTGTGAGCAAAATCGTCTTACTTGCGCAATCGATGTTTCCTCCATACATCGATGTACCAATCCATACCTAGAATCACATCAAATCCTTGGGATTCCAAAATGATCAAATCCGTCGGAACACATGCCTTCCTATACTTAGTGGCACTTGAAAACATCCTTGTTCCGGCCATATACTCCGCTCTGGTGAGCTTACTAGCATAGGGGTTTTAAGAATCCGAGTAGGTAGGCTATACTTCTCTACAAATCCCTTGATATACATGAATGCGATGCACCGTATCAAAAAGAACAAGTGCGAGAAATGACTTAACCAAAACTTACCGACATCTTGCATCGGGTGATCTTCAACCTCCTCCACATCAATGTGGTTCACCCATCCTCTGTTGAAAGGGTTTGGCTTCTTTCCGAGCTTCCATTTCCTCCTTGGCCTTCGGGACATTCATTTGCATAATGTCCGGTCTTGGAACACTTGTAACAGGTGACATGGCTCAAGTCTTTCTTGGTTGGGGTTGATGGTGTGGTCCGGTTCTGGCCGTTGCTTCCTCCATTACCATTACTATTCTTGTGGCCATTATGGTTGTGCGAACTACCTCTTCCATGGGTATGTCAAACCGAACTCCCCGCTTAGGGGTATAACGGGCTTCTTTGGGCTCCGAGTTATACTTCCCCGCCCATACTTCCTCTTGCGGTTCTCAATTTGTCTTTGCTTTCCTTCAATCATGAGGGCACGGTCTACCAACTCGGTAGTTGTTGAAACTTGCTACCATCAATTGCATGCTTAACTCATCATTCAGTCCTTCCGAAACTTCTCCCGCTTAGTCAGATCCGTAGCAACGCTATCCGGGGCATAACGTGCTAACTTACTAAAATCATCCACATACCGCCAACATCCTTCCTCCTTGGCGAAGTTGCGGAACTCACGCTTCTTCATGGCCATAGCTCCCGCCGAGACATGGGCAAGACGAAAAGCTTGTTGGCCCGATCCCATGTGGCGGTGGTTCTGAGGTAAGTGGTCGTGAAATTCTCCCACCATGTCGTCAAGGGTCCTTGGTGGTGTGCAAAGCAAACTTCACCTTCTCACCATCGTGCATCCTGCAGTGGTCAACTCCTTCCTATCTTGCGGAGCCAATCATCCGCTACAATCGGCTCGGTGCTCTATGGAATACACCGCGGATTGACCTAAGAAAACGAAAGTCAAGTGATCCCGGTGGTGGTGGCGGTGGGTTGTTGTTGTTGTTGTTTCCTTGGTTCGTACTAATGTTTGGATCAAAGTGTTACCTTCTTTGAATCAACTGGGTGATCTCTGGCGGAAAACAAACCCGGTCGCGTCTCGGAGGCATCGATGGGTTTAGAAAAGATGAGAAATTAAGAATAGAGTGAGGTCTAAGGAGAAAACACTACCCAAATGCACATGAGCAAATGCACACAAAATCACTTCATTCACTTCAAACAAAGGGCTTACAACGGTCTAACTATCGCAAAAGTGCGTGTACTATAATGTTTACATGGAGGTAATACTACTAATATGTGGGGGTCATCTACTAATTTGAACCGGTGGAGGACTCCATGATGTCTGCTCCAGCTTCGTCTTCAAAGTCGGGTTCACTTGGATCCGAATTGGTGTCGTCGATGATGATGTAGTTGCTCGGACAGTCGACGTACTTGTCTTCATTCTTGAGCGCCAATTTCTTCTTGAGTTCTTCAATCTCATACTTAAGATCGTTATTGTGTCTTGCTACGCCACGATCTCGCCCATGTAGTCCTTGCGTGTAGACTTGAGTTCTCCTTCAAGTTCGATGATCCTTCCTTTGCATTCTTCAACTCTATCATATCATTGCACATCCGGTTCTCCTGGCGCCGAATGTCTTTGGTTTAACTCTGGATGAAAGCTGCAATGGATCTGTCCTTCTTGGTGCCGACTATCTCCCATTGTTCATTCCGCGTCCGCAACTCGATAGATGGTGTCCTTGAGGTCTTCTTGATAAACTTCTCCAATGCGTCCCATGGTGATATGAGCTGCCATGCTCTTTCCTGCACTCGTGTTGGTGCAATCGAAAACACTATCTATAGGCTTGGTGATTGGGGCGAATGTCCTTCCCGGAACGTGAGCTTGAATCTTCCAACGCTCCTCTTCAGGCAGAGTGGCGTTCAAAGTCCCGGTGAAACTTGGTAATCCAATGTTCAGGTACTTGGTGACTTCCTTCAAGTGAAATCCAAAAGGTGTGCCTTCATCTGGTTGGGCGTACTTGATCTTCGCGTTCGTGATCCTAAAAGAGTAGAAAAAGATGAGGAGTTAGAAAATGGGAAGAGAGTAGTGATCTATGGCTTTAACTTAGTGGTCGTGTCCTACAACAACAGTGTGCTCGATACCATCTCAGAAGCGACCCGACCGAATGGATCAAGCCTCGTGCTCGGTGTCATCCTCGGATCAAGAATGCCGACACCACACAAGATTTCAAGGATTTATAATAGAGTAGCAATCACACACTTATTACTTCGTTTGTCCGTAAGAGGACTTATTACAATAAATATGGCTTAAGGCCATCTAATAACGATAATAATGGAAGACTTGGAAGATAAGTGAGTCCATCAACTCCGGTAACATCACCGAGTATAGAACCACGACCTAAAACACCTTACACGTCGTTCGAAAAGTCCGCAACATGAAAGTTGCAACCAAAACGGGTCAAGACATGGAATATGCCGCAATGTAACACATAGAGAATAATGAATGATAAGCACGTACTACATGCATATGTGGTGGTGGAAAAGCTCTCTGATTCTGCTTTGCATAAAGCCGCTTTTTCCCTATCGCAAAGGAATAAATTTGTTTAACTATCATGGTGGTTGTTAAACATTGAGAATGGTTGATGAGATCCTCAATCCCAATTAAAAGTACTCATTAAAAACCCAACAATATTAATTAGAGTAACATGTTGAGATTCACATGATATTCAAGTACTAGATACTCAAGATGTCCATAATCGCACGGCTAATCATGATTAGTTTATACACTCTGCAGAGGTTTATGACTTTTCCCCACAAGACTCGATCGCCTCCGCTTGGTTTCTCGTCTGCAGGTGTTTGAGAAACGGATGACCGAGACATAGTCTTTCTAAGCGTTTGCACCTTACGATGGGTAGACCGTACCACCTATAACCCCTACATCCGCTAGTCTACCACTATAAGAGTTCACACGACTTAATCAACTATGCCAGAGCCCATAATGGCTTGTGGCTGCACACGAAGTTACTAGTATGAATTATCTTATGATCCCTTTGAGCACGGGTGGCGGTCCAAAATAAAAACAGTAAGTCTGATGGAAACCAGTGCCTCAATCCACCCGGATGTGTGTTTAAGTTGCCACCTTAAATAAACCATTAATTTAACAATCTCACATCCGTCATGGAATACACTCACCCAATCCACGCCTACTAGCATAGCATAGCATAATGAGAAAACGAGAAGTAACTCCCAAGGTTTCATAAGTAAACAGTAATAGGTACTACCTCAATCTACTTCCCATCCCACAATTTATTTTAGATCCTAATCATGCAAGTGTTTGAGGATTGATCTAATGCATAAAAACCGGTAGTAGAAACGGTATGATCAAGTGTTACTTGCCTTGTCGATGATCCATGAAACCTAGAGATTCAAGTAACAAGCGGCGCGCTCGGGTGATCTATCGCAGACAAACAACAAGCATACAATAAGTACTCATCTAATGCACAGTAAATCTCGAATAAAAGATCTAACGGAAAGTTCAACTTAAGAACCCGCTTGCAAAAAGAATCGAATCAAATAAAGCAACGAAAGTCAAACGACGAAAGAAAACAACTCGGTTCTAGCAAGTTGAAACTAGGTCAAATTTCACAAGAACAAAACTTTGTTTAAGTTGATTAGTCGGAACGGCGGTTTCGAGATGAAACTCAGCGCTTGAATCACCCGATTCGATAAACGAGCGAGAAGATAGACCAGAAAGAAAATCGGATCTCAAATCGCTATCGAAAAATAGCGGAATAAATCCGATGAGAAAGAAAACGACGAACGGTTGAACGAGCGGACGCTCATTAACCGAAGAAAATCGGTGATCACGTTCGTTAGGACGAACGGTCCCAAACGCTATAAACAAAACCGTAAAGAAAAACCGCGAGAAAAACCGATCTAGGGTTTCAAAAGAAAACCAAACGAAAACCGATCTAGAAAACCGGAACGGAAACCGAACGGAAACCGAAAAAGGTGACGCGGCGGGCTAGTACCTCAAGAAGCGAGGGCTCGTGCGGGCGGCGTAAAGGGCTACGCGGCGGAGGGCGGCGGCGATATGGGGCATGGGTGGCGGCGGCATTGGCGAGGAGAGGAGAGGTGTTGGTTTGATGTGTTAGAGGGGTGCTTGGGTATTTATATTGGGGAGGGGAGGGTTTTTGCTTGGGGTAGGGGACAAGAAATAGACTAGGATTAGGAAACAAGAGAGAAAAGATCTAGAAACAGATACGGAATAAACGGAAGTAGGACAAAAGTCCTACTAGGATTGGAAAAGGAACGGCGGCTCCCTGGTGCGCGCGCGTGGTGGCCTTGGCCTCGGCCGGCCGGCGGCTTGGCGGCTTGGGCCTTTGGCCCAAGGCGCTGCGGGATTTTTTTTTAAACGGTTTCGCGCGTAGAAAAATACAGAAAAAAAATCTAAACGAACTCCAAAATTAATAAAGTAAACTTTCCCCGATTCATAAAAATGAGTCGAACAAAAATGAACTTTTACTCGGGCCAAAAATGCAATTTTTTGAAATCACGCATTTTTCCCTAAGGCAAATAAACTCCGAAAAATCCAAAATTTGATTTATTTATTAAATCTTCATTTTTCCTAAATTTTGGGAAAGTCATATTATTCCCTCTCTTATTTTTGATATTGGAAAAATATTTGAAGATAAAATAAATAAATCCAATGATCCTCTTTTCATAGTTTTGAGAGAACTCAAATACGAAAATTTCGAAATCTCCAACTCTCTCCGAGGGTCCTTGAGTTGCGTGAAATTTCTAGGATCAACAAAATGCAAGAAAATATGATATGCATGATGATCTAATGTATAACATTCCAAATTGCAAATTTGGGATGTTACACCCCCCTTTTCGAAAAAAAAGGATTTTCAATTCTTCGAAGTCCGTCTGTAAAGCTTTCATAAGACTGAACAAAGTTCCAGGTTAATATTAAACCCTGGGCAATACCTATGTACGTTAGCCATTACAGGCGACCATAGATCTAACAAAGCAGATCATAACCCAGCGATACATTTGTTAGGTGCTGCATTACATATATATTAACTGGTTCAAAAGTAAAGCACAACATTGCGAATTATACTATACATGACACAAGGCATATGGCTGCACATAGTATGCGAGACGGGTTATATATATGCATGGACGGTGTTGAGAGGTGACTCTCACAGCCGATGTATGGTGAGAGAAAGACGGTTTCACCTTGTGTTTGAATGCGATTGATGGTGTTGAGAGCGCAACACGGATCGTGGTCGTTATGCATTGCCATTGCTTGGTGGCAGGAGGCTGCGCGGCTGTAGGGGGGCAGCACGGTCGCGTCGACGGCTATACGTCGCTGATGCAGAACATCCACCACACGCGCGTGTGCTCGATGCCCATTGGCTTGGTATAATGGGCTAGTAGTGTGGGTAGAGAACTCATGGACTGGTCCTAAAGTGAAGATATTGTAACATGTACCCATGCAAACCTCAAGTGACATGTATCTTCAGTGAAGTGTCTCAATTTAGCCGATGATACTTGTCGGCTATATAATGGAATTAGATATGAGTCTCACTAATTGTCTGAAAAAATATGGACAGAAGCCAGATTAGTTCATAGTCCTCAATGGGTCATGATAAAGCTTGTTCAACCATGCATTGAATAATCACCTAGGAGGCAACTTTAAGATAATTAAAATAACTTGTCTTGCCAAGTTTAAATAAAATGAAGGGTTGTACTGAAGTTCTAGTGAGGAATATCTCGCATGATCACAAAGGGGCATTAAATTTAGTCAATAGAAAAATAGAAGCATCTGCTGCAGCACAAACAACTCAAGATTCACTTGTTCAAACTATATCTGAACAAAAAAAAAAACAATAATCTGGGCTGCAGTATATGACCAATAAATATAGTATGCGTCAAGATTCACAATACTGGTCATCACTTTGAAAAATTAAGTATTACAAAATACATAACTATATTCTAATTTCATTATACAGATAAAAGGCAACATACAAGTCGAGCAGAAAAATAGTGAAGCCAACCTGAACAATACTGACCCTCTGAGTGAGCTCGATCCAGTCTCCTCCAAAACACACTTGTGGAGTGCACATTTCCATGAAACCAGACTCACACTGTACAAGGAAAGATGAATGAAAAAGATGGAAGTCAAAGGCTCAAAGGTATCAGATCGAAAAGAAATATAAGGAATGCATCTATCATGTGGCATGCATGTGTGTGTGAGTAGCTTCTCATAGTGAGTGAAAACCTTGCAGGCAATCTTGAGCATAGCAAAATGGGAGACCAGACAAACAAAAGATGTGGAATACGCTAATGTCTATTAATCCAGGAAATAATAAATTCCAGATCTGTGTTTCAATAGGAACATCACCGTTGCCATGGGCCCAAAAGAGGGTACGAATGATAAACTATATTTAGGAATAATACTCGTGCATACAATAACGAATAAAATCACCTTAGAAAATAAATCGTTCCAAGTTCATTCTCATGCGAGCGCACCAATGAATTGTGAAATTGTTGTGCATATGCCCATGATCAAACCTCTTGCACATAAAGCTATAACGATAGCTAAAGGGAGGGGGCTGGAGGAGGCGAAAGGAAAGATGAATTGCTCAGAGTAATTCAAGATCCTAAAAGAAGTCTTGAGAATAATCCAAACTCCTACATAACAGTACATAAACTATTTGCTTCAGCATGTGATCTTTTCAGTTTGAGAAGAGTTCAAAACCATTATACAAATTCTGGCAAGTCTTCCTACTCTACAATACTAATCTAAAGCAAAATAAAATTATAGTCAGTTTGTTCATTGTCACAGAAGAAAATAATTTAGCTAATACTAAATCTAACTAAAAGGACTAATTGTAATTATTTGGTTAGGCTGCTCACCGAAGAAATTTTCCATAAGAAGTAGACCTTGCAAGAACTTGGAATGAGTCAGGTGGATCTAAAACAGCGCATGTCATCACGTCCTCCTGCAGTCCTTCTCCCACCCCTCATGTATCTGGTCACCTCGTCACATTAGCCTGCAGGTGACTGCCAGCCTGGAGGAAGAAGGTGGCGATCCTGAGTATATGACCAAGTTAGATATTTAGCAACACACGAAAATCAAGTGCAGATCCTAGTATAGTTCTTATCTAATTATACAGCCAAGCCAACAAGAGCATTTACCAATATTACAAAGGAAACATAGTAAAATTCCAGTACCTACAGGACTAAATTAGGACACATAGGGTATCAAATCATATGATTAAGAACAGTAACCCTGTTTAGTATAAGAAACCTAGAAGGCTAGAACGGTAGAACCAGCACCATTGTAGCTTCATATAGTAAGAACAGAACTCTGACCGGGGAAGTAAAACACCAAGTATATATATACACACACACACACACACACACACCAAATCTGCACAAGATGCAGCCTGCAGATGTGGTACACCATGAACTGTACAAACAAATCAGATTGAACAACCATTTAGCTCCAAAATTGCATCAAACATGTTTGACAATCAAGATATTCAGAAAAAGGTAAATATCAATGAACGTATCCTACGGACATACCAAGATGTAAGATAACCACATGTTCAGCTCTCGCAATCAGATTGAAAACAAAATCCGAGCCAGCTGCCTGTATCACTCAATCACTCGTATGTTGAAAGACGGTTCGAACCTGATGACCCAGTGGCCGTGGCAGCAAGAACAGAGAGAAGAAAAGGGAACAACCTAGACACGGTGATGTCGGTGCTTTGGCGTGTGATGTCGATCAGCCCATTGTCGGAGGAGTCGGGCTTGATCAGGTTGCTGTGGATGCCATGGCAGCGGCAGCCTGGAGTCGAAAAAAGGCCTTCCTGCACCGCCATGAAACGAGGTCAAGCCCGCCAGAGACCTCGCCGGCGCACCCGACACTGCGGCGGCTCGCCGAGACAGGGCCTCCATGCCGGCAGCGCCATGGCGCGGATGCGAGGCATGTCCCCGCGAGACGGAAAGATTCAAGGGCCGAGACTCCTCGTCGGCCCTCTCCTAGGCACCTCGCCTCCCTCCCGTGTGCTCCCGAGATCCAAATCAAGTAGATCGGGGGATATGAGGCTGGAGGTGGAGCACGCGGTGGATTTGGCGGAGCAGCAGGAAAGGGGCGGGGGTGGTGGTGGGGGTGAGGGAAGGAGAGAAGGGGTGGGCCGCCATGCGGGGGAGGACGTGGGTGGCGGCGGCGGCTACGGACGAGGGAGAGGGAGAGGAATTGGGGGACGAGAGGGTGAGCGAACCCTTCCGTTTTTTTGTCCCTTCCATTGTGTTTTTTATCGCCTAGCTAGTCCTACGTGGATAGCGCGAGCGGGCGCTCCTTCCGCGCACGTTAATGATTCTCGATTGTTGGTTCTTCTTTGCCATCATGCGTTGAAGGTTTCATCCAAGTGCCACTCGGAGGTGTCCATATGTGCAAGTCCAAGCTTCTCTATGGTAAATCTCCAAAGTCTAAGCGTGTAGCGACACTTGAAGAAGAGATGTGTCCCCGTTTCTTGTTTCCTCTTGCAAAGCGGGCAAAGGCCATAGTTTTGCCAACCACGCTTCTGCAGACGATCGGCTGTCCAAATCCTATCTTGCAAGGCCAACCAAGCAAAGAATTTAACCTTCGGAGGTGCCCAAGCCTTCCAAACCATACGGTCCATGGGGAGAGGGTCAAGCCTAGAAACTGAGCCTTGTAGGCGGAGCTCGCCGTGTATATCCGTCGTTCTCATGCTTCCAAATGATATCATCTTCCGCTTGCATATCAAGGCGGAAGTCATGCAAGAGCATCTAAAGGTTGAAGAATTCGAGATGTGGTTGACAGAGATAGTGGTGCCTTGCTTTATTTTGAGGATCCAAGCATTCTCCTTGAGAGCCTCGCGCACCCTCCAATTCTTTCTTGTCGAGGCCTAAAAAATTAGCGGTGCAATGTCCTTGGGCTTACGACCAAGAAGCCAAGGGAAGTCCCAAAAAGGCGTTTTGGCACCATTCCCGACGGTGCTAGTCGTAGATGCATAGAAGAACTCACGGCCCTCTACGGTGCAGGGGTTGCCAAGGCCAACCCAAAGTTTTCAAGTTGAGGTTTTAGAAAAAAGACAAAAGGGCAGAGTGGTAAAAACTTCAAAGGGTAAATATGTCTTTTCACTAATTACCCTCTAATGAAGATTTAATGTGTTGGCCCGCTCCCGATCCAAATCAAACCTGACCCAAAAGCGACCATGGACAAGCGTTATTGGATTCGTGCTCTAGCTAACTCATCAAAAAATGCGAACTGATGAAAAGAGGCAGGCAATATATTTCAACACTTTGCCTCACGTCTAGACTATATTAGTCATTAGACGTGGGATTGATGTAGGTCACATAATCCCTTTTTTTGTTAATACTGTATTCGCAGGGATCTGAACTCAAGACTTCTTGCCTCAGATACCATATAAAGTTTGCAGAAGCGTCTTCCCTCCTGTGGAAGGCCACGTGGTCTTTATCAATAATGCATGGCTTATTCCGCATATGCATACAAGAGTTGTTACAATCGTAGCTTACAAACAAAGATAGAATGTCAAAGATAAATATTAAATATGGTAACAACTTCTATCTATACAACTGTCCAAGCCATCCTTCTAAAATCCTTCTCTGCCACCATATCTCCGCGAATATCTTCAAACGGTAACATTCGTATGGTACAAACATATGGCTTAGGGTATCTCCAATGCCGATCTACAAACCGAACACTGCCTCCATTCATGGATTAGGGGGGTGGGCGATCACAAACATGTATGCTGGAGCCGGCCATCTCAAAGCTAGTCGCATGCATTTGCCGTCAATTTGTTTTTGTGAGTTTGCACACTCAAAATAGCCACTTATGCAGTTTTAGTTTAGCTAGTAAATGTTCAAATGCAACAGCAGTTCTAATTTAAATATTAGAATCCAACAAAGTATTCAAATTTTAATAGTTCACACTTGAATATAACTAGCACATATGTACTAGTTGTTCCCTTTAACAGACGGGAGATGCTTAATCAAGTCTTTACTCAGTTGCTCATGAGTTGCTCGATGCCGTATTTGTTGATGCATTTGAACAAACTCATAAATGTGGCCGGATTCTACTCTGGAAGTTTGATAGGATCACCCATATTCTCAAATTCAAGAGCTATGGCAACATCCTAACCCTCATCCTCCACGATCATGTTGTGCATGATCACACAACATGCCATCACCTCCCACTAGGTCTCTGGGCCCCATTGTTTAAAAAGGTCCACAAACAACTGCAAAACGTGCTTGCAGAACTCCCCTTTAACATCCTTTCTAACTGCTTCTTGTCTTTGTGCAAAGTAAGACTTTTTCTGGCCAAGTGGGTCGAATATGATCTTGACAAAGGTAGCCGACCGAGGATAGATATCGTCAACCAGATAGTATCCCATGTTGTATTCATGCCCATTGACAGTATAGTAGCAAGGAGGAGCGCTCCCTCTAGTCAGCCTAGCAAACAATGGTGTCGCTGCAACACATTGATGTCATTGTGAGACCCGGGCATGCCAAAAAAAGCGTGCCAAAGATCTTGTGATGCAACTGCTTCAAGAATGATGGTGGGCTTCATAGCATGACCATGATATTCCCCTTGTAGAGCTTATGGACATTTCTTCCATTTCCAATGCATGCAGTCAAGAGATCTGCGCAAACCTGGCCACCCTCTAGCTTCAGACATTGCCGAGATCCTCTTGGTGTCTGCGACAGTTGGTTCTCTCAGGTACCAACGTCCAAACACCGAGACCACGACAGTAGCAAATCTTATCATGGCATCTTTGTATGTGCTCTCAGACATCCTTATATATTCGTCCCACGAATTAGCGGCCATGCCATATGCAAATTCACAACCCTGAACTCCTAAAACAGGCCAGGATTTAACTCCCCTCCTCATTGACCGGGTTTGACCCGTTGACAGTCCAGGCAGCAAACCATGTTAGCAAAAAATTCAAAATTCCATAAGAATCTGTAAAAGAAAAAAAAATCCTGGGAAATATTTTTTTTGAAAAATAATTAGAAAATCAGTAAAATATAAATAATGTAACATCAAGAAAATAATACCAAGCATTTGGAACGGAGCTTTTGATTTCTTTTAGAATCATGAATTTTCCCCAATTTTCAGAAAAAACCCCGATTGTTTTTTAAAAAATCCAGGGTTTTTCAGAATTTTGAATTTTTTTTCAGAATTTTCAGAATACAATCCCATTTTTTTATTTTCCAGATTTTGAACCTTTTTCCAAAGTTACATGATTTTTATTTTTTATTTTATGGATTTTTTTCTAGATTTCTTTTACAGATTTAGGACTAAACATGGTAATGCAAGCTTCAAACTAAGATATACTCTCTTTGTTCCATAATATAAGAACGTTTCTAACATTAGTGTAGTGTAAAAAACCCTCTTATATTATGGAATAGAGGGAGTAAATTTGATGAGACTGATAGGTGTGTGATGCAATAATTTATCTTGGCGATGTACTGTTCTGCTGAACACGCATGCATGTCTTGTCCGGTAGCGTCACACTGAGCTGCTCAAGCTCTATAAAACCCACCACTCGCATTCCACAATCTCACTCACACACAATTCAACAATGGCTTCCATGATCTCCATCCTCTTGCGCTGCTCCCTGCTACTTCTCCTCCTTGTCCAGTCCACACACTCCTCCGTCAACCAGAAACTCAAGAACGCCATTGCCGAGGAGCACAAGCAGCCTCATCCTTCGACCTCGCACACCTACATCGTCCTCGCCAACCACCTCGCCAAGCCGTCCAAGTTTGACACCCTCGAGCGTTGGTACGCGTCCATGGCGGGCAAGAACTCCGACCGCATCCGCCACACCTACGGCACAGTGATGCACGGTTTTGCGGCCCGTCTCACGGACGGCGAGGCCCAGCGCATGGCGACCGTCCCCGGCGTGTCCCGCGTGTACAAGGACAGGGCGTACCACACCCAGACCACGAGGTCGCCGTGGTTCATGGGCCTCCACGACGACTTCGGCGCGTGGCCGGACGCGGAGTTCGGCGACGGCGTCATCATCGGCTTCGTCGACACCGGCATCTGGCCGGAGCTCGCCAGCTTCAACGACGCCGGGCTCGGCCCTGTCAGGTCGACCTGGAGGGGCAAGTGCGTGGACGCCCCGGGATTCAACGCCAGCTTGTGCAACAACAAGCTCGTCGGCGCCAAGTCCTTCGTCACAGTAGAGCTGGATGCCGGTGGCCTCCTAACCGATCCGAGTCCGAGGGACATCGCTGGGCACGGAACGCACGTGGCGTCGACGGCCGCAGGCGCCGAGGTCCCCTCGGCCGATCTCTTCCAGTTCGCGGGCGGGAGAGCGAGCGGCGTGGCGCGCATGGCAAGGATCGCCATGTACAGG
Organism: Aegilops longissima; assembly: GCA_021605205.1. Classification (NCBI taxonomy): domain Eukaryota; kingdom Viridiplantae; phylum Streptophyta; class Magnoliopsida; order Poales; family Poaceae; genus Aegilops; species Aegilops longissima. Next base: position 386,465,161 of record CM038680.1, read on the forward strand.
GCGTGCAACATAGGATGCTTTGCCTCAGACGTTGTCGCGGCTATCGACGCCGCGGTGACCGACGGCGTGGACCTCCTCTCCATGTCCATCGCATACCCCGTGGAGCCCTTCTACGACGACCTCCTCTCCGTCGCCACGTTCGGCGCTGAGCGGAGAGGCGTCTTCGTCGTCCTGGCGGGCGGCAACAAAGGCCCGACAGCGTCAACCATATCCAACGTGGCCCCGTGGATGACCACCGTCGGCGCCGCCACCACGGACCGGGTGTTCCCGGCGACGCTCACGCTCGGCAACGGGGTGGTGCTCACCGGGCAGTCCCTGTACAACATCCCGTTCTCCCAGTCCCAGGGCGCGGGCATGATCCCGCTGGTGCGCACCTCCTGCGGAGAGTATGATCTGACGCCCGACAAGGTCATGGGCAAGGTCGTGGTGTGCTCCCGGGATGCAGGAGCTTCGGCCGGCTTTGACGTGGAGAGAGCCGGCGGAGCCGGGATAATTTCCGCCGATAGTACGGAACGGTTCTGGGACACGGTAATGGCCCAACCCTTCCCCCTTCCCGGTCTCCTGCTCAGCTCCGCCGGCGGCAAGAAGCTGGCCGATTACATGTCGTCCGTAGCGTACCCGGTGGCGTCCTTTAACTTCACCTGCGACACGGTCACCGGCGAGAACCGGGCGCCGATGGTGGCGGGCTTCTCCTCGCGGGGCCCTAACCCGATTGTCCCCGAGATCCTGAAGCCGGACGTCATCGCGCCGGGAGTGAACATCCTCGCCGCCTGGTCAGGTGCCGCCTCGCCATCTCACTCCGAGATGGACCCGCGGAGAGTGGAGTACAACATCCTTTCGGGGACGTCGATGGCGTGCCCGCACGTGGCCGGCGTCGCGGCCCTGATCAAGAAGCGGCACGGTGACTGGACGCCGGCCATGATCCGTTCGGCGCTGGTGACGACCGCCGGCCCGCTCGACAAGGACGGCAGGGACATCGTGGACAGCGGCAGTGCCATCGGCGCCGTCGTCATGGGCGCGACGCCGCTGGCGGCCGGGGCCGGGCTCGTGCTCCCGCGGCTCGCCATGGACCCGGGCCTGGTGTACGACGCCGGCACGCAGGACTACGTCGACTTCCTCTGCACACTCAACTACACGGTGGAGCAGATGCGGATGTTCGTGCCGGAGCTGACCAAGTGCGCGAGGACGATCCCCGGCGGCGTGGCCAACCTCAACTACCCGTCGTTCGTGGTGGTGTTCGATGGCCGCACCCGCGTCCGCACACTGACGCGGACGTTGACCTTGGTGTCGGCGCGCCCCGAGAGCTACAACGTGACGGTCGCGGCGCCCGACGGGGTGAAGGTGACCGTGACGCCGGCGACGCTGGAGTTCAGGTGGCCGAAGGAGAAGAGGAGCTACAGCGTGCAGTTCAGCAGCGAGGCGGAGGCGAAGGCGAGGCCGGCCGGCACGTGGGAGTTCGGCCACATCGCCTGGGAGAACAGGAAGCACCGGGTCAGGAGCCCCGTCGCCTTCAAATGGGACAACTGATGCCATGCATGTAGGCCGGGACCCTGAGAGTGAGTCTGATTGCCTGAACTCTGAGAGAGTAATGTTGTGATACTTGAGACTTGAGAGTTGATCTGTAATGAAGAAGAAGAAGAATCAGCATTTCATTGTGGTGAACTTGTGATGAGGAGAAAGGAATAATCATCATGTTATTTTTCTCCTGTCCAATTGCATCTATTTTCGTATGGATCGTCGATTCGTCGTCCAACTTCATGGAATGGAATCATACATACTACTCCCTTCGTCCAGAAATACTTGTCGGAGAAATGGGTCAAAATGGATGTATCTAAAATTAAAATATGTCTAGATACATCTATTTCTCCGACAAGTATTTTCGGAAGGAGGGAGTACTACATAGTTTTAGGGTCTGTCTAGATCTCAGTCTACTGAGATTTTGCGAAGTCTAAGTCAACTGACGTCATATATAAACTGATCGCACGTTTAACTCTGTTTAACTCCGTTCACTTGCCTGGAGTTCGGTTTCCCTGTTCGTTATGTGTTCGCCTGCGTCGGCCTGTGTTGGCTCACACGTGGGCTGTTGCTGGGCTGTATTGACATCGTCTATTCATTGTGCCTGTGTTTATTTTTTTATTTTTTATTTGTGCTTTTTACTGGAATTGCTAGAACATTGTCCCGTTGGGTGTACTACACAGCACAGTGTAGCTCTTTTTTTTACGCTAGCGTTGCTAATGCTCTGTATCTTCTTTTCGTGTCATCTTGCTATTTTTGTTCTTTATTTATCATTTTATTCAAAAATTATTTTGAATTTTTAAATGATAAAGAAATCTTCAATATAACAAAGAAAAATAAAAACAAACAAAATGAAAAGAAGAACAAAATTAATTGTCTGTAACCGACGGATAAGCAACTATATGCGGCCGACTAGTGTGCAAATGTGTATAAATATTAGGCTGTATTTAGGCTGTCAAATATATCGGTGTATGTGTCAACTCTCCCAGCCGGTGTACATTGTAGTGTGTCTCAAACAAACTTAATACATACAAAAAGTGTAGTTGTTCTAAAAAAAGTGTAGTGTGTTTGTATTTCTTTGAGCACATATTTTTGACACAAAAAAGAAGGAAAATAAATTAAGAAACTATGTGCATCCCACGTGTGTGCAAATCGAGTGGCATTATGTTTTAGAAAAGTATCCAAACATCACTAATTTAGAAAAGAAACAATAACACAAATCCAAAATGCAAAAATAAATAGAAATAAAAATAGAAAGTACAAAATCAAAATTGAAAAATTGAAAAATAAATTCACATACTAGGACGCCCAAGCTCCTAGGCCCCCGCCCCGCCCGCACCCAAGTTATGCCCGACTGCTGGCGTCGCTTGCAGTTGCATGCAAACTATAACATATGTGGTTGCACATGGGGCGTCGTGCAGCTGGTGGGGCGTTTGAAAGAAGAAAACACCATTACTTAGAAAAGCTAAAAGACCTACAAGAATAAAAGTAGAAAAATAGAAATAGTGGCAGACATGCAACCACGGTAGGGGCGACACTTGCATTTGCAGCCTGCTATCCCCTCAAGTTAAAAACGCCGCTAAGTTGGAGTTGCGTCAAATACATGCAGTTGAAGTCGGGTCGATACTTGTAGTCGTTTACCGAGTGCGGACATACAACTGCTACCCCTCCCCTGGTCAAAACACCAACGAGTTGAAGTTGCAGTCGAGGGAGACACTTGTAGTTGGGGGGGGGGGGATAACGCTTGCAGTTTCATGGCTACTGTCGGGCATGCATCTATCCCACTCCTGCCCCGTCGTTGTTGCCTTTGAAAAAATAAATCCCCAGTTGGAACCATGTTGGAAGACATGGAATTGCAGTTGGGGGACAACACATGTAGTTGCATGACTATTGTGGGACATGCAGTTGATCCCATCTCCTCGAGGTCCCTCCGAGAAAACAAAAGCCTGATTGCAACCAAGTTAGAAAGACATGCAGTTGCATGACTACAGTTGGACATGCAGTTGCGGTCGGGTGCGACGCTTGCAGTTGCGGAGATGTTGTCGGGCTTGCAACTAGCCTGCCTCCTCTACCGGTGCCCCCTCCGACAGAACAAAAAAGCCTAGTTGCGGTCGGGCTAGAAGACATGCAATTGTGGTCGGGTGCAACATTTGCAGTTGCATGCCTAGTGTCGGACATGCAACTGGCCCGCCCCCTCTCTCGCCGAGACCCCTTCGACAAAGCAAAGGTCCAGTTGCAACCATATTGGGGGACATGCAGTTGCGATCGGGTGCGGCGCTTGCAGTTGCGGGGCTGTTGTCAGGCTTGCAACCGAGCTGCCCCTCCGACAAAACAAAAAGTCCAGTTGCGGTCGGGTTACAAGACATGCAATTGCTGTCGGGTGTGACACTTGTAGTTGCATTCCTAGTGTCGGACATGCAACTGGCCCGCCCCCTCTCCTACCACCCCCTCCGACAAAACAAAGGTCCAATTGCAACCATGTTGGGGGACATGCAGTTGCGGTAGGTGCGGCGCTGCGATGCTGAGGATGTTGTCGGGCTTGCAATCGCCCCCCCTCCGATCGAACAAAAAGTCCGATTCGATCGAGGTTACAAGACATGCAGTTGCGGAGCTATTGTCGGGCTTGCAACTGGCCAGCCCCTCAGATAGAACAAAAAAGTCCAGTTGCGGTCGGGTTACAAGGCATGCAGTTGCGGTCGGGTGCGACACTTGCAGTTGCATTCCTAGTGTCGGCCATGCAACTAGCCCACCCCCCTCTCCCGTCGCCCTCTCCGACAAAACAAAGATCCAGTTGCAACCATGATGGGGACATGCGATTCTGCGGTCGGTGCGGCGCTTGCGATTCTTGAGGTTGTTGTCGGGCTTGCAATCTGCGCCCCCTCTGGCGCCCTCCAAGCAGAACAAAAAATTCCAGTTGCAGTCGGGCTAGAAGACATGTAGTTCAGTCGGGTGCGACACTTGAAGTTGCATTCCTAGTGTCGGACATGTAACTGGCCCGCCCCCTCTCTCGTCGTCCCCTCTGACAAAACAAAGGTCCAATTGCAACCATGTTAGGGGACATGCAGTTGTGGTCGGGTGCGGCACTTGCAGTTGTGGGAATGTTGTCGGGCTTGCAACTGGCCCGCCCCCTCTACCGACGCCCCCTCTCTGACAGAACAAAAACTTACAGGTGCACTCGGGCTTGAAGACATGGAGTTACGGTCTGGTGCGACACTTGCAGTTGCATTCCTAGTGTCGGACATGCAACCGGCCCTACTGATCTCTACTCGAACCATAAACAAAGTTAAAAAAATCTCAAACCAGAAACAAAGTCTAGTTGGCCGGTGACAAATATTTTCGAGAAGAAAAAAGATAAGTTACACGCCAATGACATACATACAACTGTATGTGGCCGATATGCATGACACTGTGTGCTCGACGGGTGTGTCGGCGATAATAATTTTGGAAAGAAAGAAAGTTGCACACGGACATGGACAATAAAACATGTAATTGCATGTGATTCAATGTACATGCAATTGTGTGCGATCGATATATGTGTAAACAAGTGACAATATTTTTTAAAATAATAATAGCAATTGAAAAAGAAAAGAAAAAGAAAATGGGAACAAACCAAAGCGAACAGCCCTATTAATCGCTCCTGTCCCAGGCAACACGAGCACTAACAGAAAATTCAGCCTAGAAGAAAGCCCAAATAACAGACAAAGGAAAAGCCACACACCCTTCACGGCCAGCCCATGGGGCATCTCTGTCCAACACAAAGAATAGAAGAGAAGGCAAGAAAAGAAAAAGGAAACAAGGCAATGGGCCGGGAGCACAACTAAAACAGCTCGATACATCACATGGAAACAGCGATCCTGAATCTCAAACAGAAAACGATCGAAGGTCAAAGTATATCGACTGAGACTTCCTTAAAACTCAGTCGACTGAGTTTTAGCCGTCCCCATAGTTTTAATCCGTAGACCCACATTTGCAATTTGCATGGCTCTCTCAATGGCTGACTATGCATATTTCCTTGGTGATGCATTCATGTTTAGCTAGGTTAGAATACTTGAGATGTACTTCTATCATGGATGGTATTGTACGTCATACGTCTAAACAGACTGGTGTTGCTTCCGCGCATCATCTGCCGTCGTATTGTATCGGGAGAAATGCTACTTGGAGAGAAGCAGATTTGAAAATAGCTAACAGCGTCATATTAGAAAGTATCAACACCTATCTACCCCTAATAATTTAATTTTAATTTTTAACTTTTTTTTAATAATAAAGCATGCAGTACTTCTGGTGGTACGTCATTGGCATTTTTGCGGAAATCTTCTTATGTTTTCTCAGGGCCAGTCCTGAGATTTCAGGGGCCCGGGGCGAAACTATAATCTGAGGCCCTTCGGGGCCCTTAGTATAAATGTTTAAAATAGTAATCAACATAACTCGATGTAAATTGTGTATACGAAAGCAGTCAAGTGCATCGATCCAAATTAAATCTGTGTGCATATCAAATAATGTATTACAGAATACCTTAAAATTAACCATTTTCTATATCACAAAAACAGTCAAGTGCGTCCAAAAACACCTTATTCATGTGTTTAGAAAAAAATAAACATTTTCTTTCACGGACCTCTCCATTGCTCATTTTTCTTGAGTAATGGCTACACAAAAAATGTCATGAATTTTCATCCAAAGGATATTTAGTATTTTTGTCCTTCCCTTTCATGCCCCTTATACACTAATATGTCCCACACTTTATTATCAAGATTATCTGAATTGCTTGTATAATAAATGTCCATAGTAATAACTGGCTCCTCATCAACACTAGCAGATTTTGGCGTAGATGAATTAAATATGTGCTCAGGATCACTCACAATGGTATAATCTATGTTGATGGCAACATCGTCTTCTCTTGGAGTAGGACAATTATCTCCTTGAGTAGCATTAGTTTGGTCATTGCTAATTCTTCTGGATTTCTTGAAGTGCTTGTATCTCTCTTAAAATATTTACGAAGAGATCGTCTCAATTACCCTTTCATCTCCTCTACCTCATTCTTCCTTTTTCTTTTACCATTGCTGGATGGATATTTCCGACCTGAGCCTGACATGATGGTGCTGACATTAAAATGAACAATTAGCTTCTATAATTAGGATAAAAGCTATGTAGATATTAGATAAATTACAGAAAATCTAGGGAATACCTTCTCTCTAATCTAATCAGGCCATAATTTTATTTTGTGCCCAATGATTCGAGTGCCGGACAATGCGACAATTCTCCTGGTTCAATCGATCGAGATTCGAGAATTCAGATTAGAAAATAAATAGGAAGAACACTAGAACAGTACAGGGGAGGTCAGAGGGCGCGAGGAGATGTAGTCGTACCTGGCGTAGTCGTTCTCGTTCGTGAGGAAGCCTCGTGGAACTGTTGAACTCGAAGACGAATAGGCAAAACCGCAAAAGAAGGAAGGGATCAAGGGAACGACCATAATCAGGGTCCTCTAATCCCGTGATCCGAACGATCTATAGGAAACAACCTTTTTTTTACGCGAAACTTAGGACTTTTATTGCATTAGAGAGGTACGGTTACAATCAGCCAAGAGGCTGCTTACAAGGAACGAAGGACAGCTGTCCAACCAGCATTTTGACACTGCTAAAGTAGTAGCTCGTTTAGCACAAAGATTCGCAGGGCCATTAGCATCCCTGGAACTATGCTGAACCGTAAAAGAAGCGAAACTTAAAGCTTTGTCCCTAATTTCATCAAAGATAGGCGCCAACAATGATCTGGTATTGTGACGCGAGAACCAAAGGTTGACAACCTCTAAACAATCAACCTCCATGACAACATGCGAGTATCCTCTGAGTTGGGCAAAAAATACACCCTCTCGCATTGCTTGCACTTCAACGATAAAAGGGTCTGTAACCCCAGGCAAGGGTTTGCTCCATGCACCCATGAAAGAAAGATGGAAGCGAGCCATACCTCCCGCTCCTCCCACTTGTGCCTGAGTGTCAATAGCTCCATCGGTGTTGATTTTCACCCAGCCAGGATCAGGTGGACGCCAACACCGATTAACTCGGCCAACATGATGAGTTTTAGGTAGTTCTAACAAGGTCGATCATCTCTCGCTTGCTTGATTGCATGTGCAGGACTGTACCCTTCCTCATCATGGGTCCATTGGTTTCGTGAACTCCAGATTGTATGCATAATATTTATTATCTTGCATCTATCTGATTAGATTGAACATCTCGTCAACAATAAGATCTAGTGTCCAAGTCTCCGGATGCAAGCGGGTAGTTTCAAACCCAAGATTTCCTTTGCGCGCTCCAAAAACTTTTGCATGGGAACAATGGACAAGAGCATGCATCAAATCCTCTTCTGTAGCTTTGCAAAGGTCACAAAGAGAATTTGTTCTGATATGTCGATATCGCATGGTAGCATAGTTAGGGAGAATTCTCCTTAGTGCTCGCCACCAGAAGACCCGAACTTTCGGGATAACTTTGAGCTTCCAGAGAGCTGTCCATACTTGTTTCTGTACCGATGAAGTTTCCGCTATCATCCCTTCCTCTAGAGCATGTTGCTCGTTCCGAGTCACAAGAGCGCGATAGGCCGATTTCACGGAGTAATCGCCAGATCTCTCTAGAGCCCAAGCTAAGGAATCCTCTCCACCTCCTTCCCGAATAGGAATATTCAAAATTGCCTCGGCATCCGGTGCGAGAAAGTTCCTTCTTACTAGTTCAACATCCCATGTTCCTGTATGAGAATCAATTAGATCAGAGACCAGGTCAATTGGATCATGGCCCTGCCGTCCTATTGGCTTGAGTGTTGGCATAGTGGGTATCCACCGATCATTCCATACAGAGATGGTTTGGCCGTTGCCCACCCGTTTAACGAGCCCCAGCTCCAAAGCTTTACGGCCCGCAATAATTGCCTTCCAGGTTGCCGATGCCGACTAAGGAGCATGCGCTCACATGAAGTCACCATCTGGGAAATATTTACCTTGCAAAACTCGTGAGCATAGTGACTCTGGATGGGTGAGAAAGCGCCAACCATGCTTGCCGAGCAGAGCCAAATTAAAATTTCGAAATTCTTTGAATCCCACCCCGCCTTGTATTTTTGGTGCAGACAGTCTCTCCCACGACAGCCAATGCAAGGATCGCCTGTCTATAGAACTGCTCCACCAGAATCGCGCCATAGACGAAGTTAAATGCTTGCAAACTTTCTTCATAAGCTAAAAACAAGTCATACTGTAGGTCGGAATTGCTTGGATTACTGATTTTAGCAAGACCTCCCTCCCTGCACATGCAAGATTCGGCTCCGCCCACCCCTGCATGTTTCCTCGGCTCCTCTCACCAATATGATCAAATGACCCACTAGTGATCCTTCCCTCGCTGCGTTGGTAGGCCGAGGTACCTTTCCGTGAAAGCTTCCACAAGTATACCCAGTTTTTGTTTCATAGCTTCTCGCACAGGTTGGGTTGCATTCAGACTAAAATAGATAGAACTCTTCTCTTTGTTCATAGCTTGGCCTGAGCACTCCACATATATACGTAGAATTTCATTCAATCTGTCTGCACTTGCCAACTGCGCACCAAGAAAGATGAGGCTATCATCCGCGAACAACAGATGATTGACCTAGGGTGATCTGACACTCACGCGAATACCGCGATCAATGTGTGCGCCACCAAAATTGTTCATCAGTGAGGTAAAACCCTCGGCACAAATTAGGAAGAGAAAGGGGGACACTGGGTCCCCTTGCCGAAGACCTTTGGAAGGTGTAAAAAATGGAAGGAGCATGCCATTCACCTTAACAGAAAACCTTACCGACGAGACACACTTCATTATCAAACGAATAAACATCATCATTGCTTCCAGATAATGCCACTCTACACGGTAATATACTTTTAACATATCTAGCTTAACATCACATGTTGCTTTCTTACATTTCTTCCGCTTCCTCATAGCATGTATACTCTCATAGGCCACCAAGATGTCGTCAGTGATCAAATGCCCTGGTACAAAGGCGCTCTGCTCAGCCCCTATTATCTCATCCACTAGACCTCGTAGTCTATTAGTAATTGCCTTTGCTGCAATTTTATATAGTACCGGACAGAGAGCAATAGGGCGAACTGAGAAATTTTCTGTGGATTTCGTACCTTGGGTATTAGAGTAACGGTCGTGTCGTTCAGCCCAGCAGGTAGTTCTACACCATTCAAAAAGTCCAAAATGACCATGGTGATATCTCCGCCCAAAATGTTCCAGTGCCGTTGGAAGAACCCGACAGTGAAACCATCGACGCCCGGTGCCTTGGACGGGGCCACTTGGAATAGTGCTGCATTGACCTCCTCTGCAGTAAAATCCTGAGCAAGTGATTCATTCATAGCTTCAGTTACTCGGGTCAGAACAAACTGTAATAATTCAATCATATCTCTGTAGCCTTGGGAGAGGTACATGTTTTGATAGAAATTGAAAATTTCAGACTTTACTTCCTCTGGATCATCACATATCCGCCCATCATTCTGTTCTAATGAAGTAATTCTATTCATTCTACGACGTTTCGAACCACAGGCATAGAAAAACAGAGTATTTCTATCCCCGGCTAGGATGTATGAGACCCTGGACCGTTGTTTGATCCATATTTCCTCCTATCGAAGTGCCTCTTTGAGCTGAGCTGCAACTGACAGTTCATCTGCTGATGGACCTGTGCCAATCGATTGCGCCATTAGACGCTTGAGATTTTTCTGCAGTTTTTTAACTTTCTTTGCCATGCTTCCGAACTCACAGTCACCCCATGAGCCAAGAGTTTTTTGGACTGAAGTAAGTGCGGCCATTACTCCCTCCAACCCATTTTGGCCAGCACCTATTTGCCATGCATTCATAACCAGCTGGTCATATTGCGAATGGGACTTCCAAACATTTTCATACCTAAAGGGGCACCGGCTAGCAGGCCACCTACTAGGCTCAGTTGTTCTCAACTCCGCTAGGACATAGCAGTGGTCCGAAGCAGTTGAGCTAATGTGCTTCACACTTGTATATTCAAACAATTGCAAGAAATCATTATTGGCTACCGCCCTGTCGAGACGAGCTTTAACATTTGAACTGCCCTGTTGTCTATTATCCCAAGTAAAAGGGACTCCTCTCCATCCCAAATCTTGGAATGAGCAATAATCTACAACCTCGCGGAAGGCTCGCATCTGCCATTCTGGTCTGGGGTGTTCACTAAAGTGCTCCTCCCCATACATCGTCTCATTAAAATCCCCCATGCAAAGCCATCCATCATGATGTACCCCGTGCAACGTACGCAAGAACCCCTAACTCTGAAATCTGTTTTCTAAACGAGGTTCCCCGTAAAACCCTGTGAACCGCCAAGATTTTTGATCTTGCTCTTTCCTCCTGACTATCACATCAATATGTGCTTGACTATAGTTCTTTAGTTCAACATGAATGTCCTCTGACCAGAACAGGCCAATGCCACCACTCAAGCCATCACTATCAACAGCAAAGCTCCCTGCAAACCCCAAAAGAGGTCGCAAATTTTCCACACGTTTACCCCTTATCTTCGTCTCCATGACAAAAAGAAGGGCGGGACCTTCCCGCTTCACAATTTTGCGAAGCTCCCGAACTATCTCAGGGTTCCCAAGCCCTCGACAGTTGTAGCTCATGCAATTCATTGGGACGGGCAGGGCTGCTTCGCAGCCGCCGCCGAAGTCCCAGAATTCTTAGGTGTAGGTTTTTTCTCCTTGCTATCTCTTTCCAAAGTGTCTTCATCTTCTGTTTTGGTCGCCTGTGTTATAGGACCATCTCAAAGAACAAGTTGCTGCCCATCACCCTCTGTGCCATTGGTCAGACGTGGCAGCACAACTCGCCTATACACTTGCTTGGTATCTCTATCACCTCCCTTGCGTTTATGTGGGTTCTTCTTTACCGGGGAGTTAACTTCTGTACCTTTCTCCTTCGCTGTACTCGACTGTGTAGTGTCTTTCTTAGTACCTTTAGCAGAAAACTACTCTTTGTTCGAGCCCTCCTTTGGATGCAAGACGCTCGCATTCTTCCGTGACGGAGGCCTACCAAAGGGATATCACCATTGGCATCACGTGCTCCCGGCGTCGGACATATTAGATCCGAGTGGCCTAACCGGCCACATGAGAAGCAAAAATGTGGGTTGTTCTCATACTGTATATCATACTCATCAGTGCTCCCATGTCTCGCTGACTCGATGAAGACCCATCTCCTCAAGGGTTTGGTTACATCTAGCGTAACCCTTGTCCTCAGGAAGCCACCCGCATGATCAAAGGTGATTCCAGTCGCTTGTTTGTTAATTTGCTTAGCTATTGCCTTCCCCATGCATCATTACGGAGGTTGAATGGTAAATTGACCACTCTAATCCACACTTCCAGACGATTGAATTTGAGTTCTGAAGGTCTCGTACATTCATCTAATTCTGACAAGATTACGGCATGTTTGCTAACATGCCACGACGAGTCCTCCCACACGCGATCGTAGTACCGCTGGGTGGAGAATTCTGCCACAAACATGTTCAACCCAACAGATCGGAAAATCAAACCTTTAGGGTTACCCCATGTTGGCCTTAGGGCATTAGTGATGGTCTGCATATGGAGGGTGTTGTGGTATAACCTTCCCCGCCAGTGCCCACTTTGGTTGTCCGCCCTCGTCGCGATCGTCAATCACTAGAGGCGTGGCTTCCTCCTCAGTGATCTCCAGCTTCCCGAGTGCTTCTGCCAGTTGAGCCCTTGCCGTTTTGGGTGACAAGGAGCCGACACCCTTCTGCCTAGCAGTCACGGACGACAAAGCCATCCTCTCCCGGTGCGCGAAGTAGATCACCCCGCTGATGAACTCAACGTGCGCCGCCAAGTATCCATACGCTAACCCTAATCGCCTCCCAGGAGGCTCCAGGGTTTACGCTAAAAAAACAAACAATAAACAACCTTTTTTTCTTTCGAGAAGAATCTACAGGAAACGAGTATCCCTTTCTACGTTCGTCTCTTCCTGTGGCCTGCGTATACATGGGCTTCACTTTTTTCCGTTCTAAATCAGGGACATAACAGTACGTATGCATACCTGTTGGGACAGGCCCCCTGAGTTTTGGGGGCCCGGGGCGGCCGCCCCGTTCGCCCCCCTCCAGGGCCGGCCCTGTGTTTTCTGATAATTGAACCTGCAGTCCCTTTTTAAAGCGGATCTGGGAAAACGATTCGTTCTTACAAAAAGCACCCTACACTTTTTAGTATTCAACCCACGATCCTTTGTTTCATTTTTATCCAGCCGTTCCCTTTCCAGCCACGGCGGAGGAGGATAAGTAGGGCGGCGGCGGAGGATAAGTAGGATGGAGGCCGCATCGCCGGCGCGTGTGATCGGGTGAGGGGCGGCGCCCGTTTCATCCGGCTCCTGTCACCCGCTTGGGCCCAATTCAGCCTGGTACTGATGCTTCCACAAAGAAATCGGATTAGCACGAGAATACAAAATAATTGGCAGGGGATGCCCTTGAAACAACCTCTCCTTTGACTCAATTGCAATTGGCTTGGCTGCATATCTTCGGTGAAGAAAGCAGGGATGCAGATGGGGTAAAGAATGAACCCACAACGCGAGCGAAGAAAGCAGTCGATGGCACCGTCGTAGTTGTCCTCCCGCATGGAGTTGAGTGATACGTCCATTTTGCATCATGCTTTTATATCAATATTTATTGCATTATGGGCTGTTATTACACGTTATGTCACAATACTTATGCCTATTCTCTCTTATTTTACAAGGTTTACATGAAGAGGAGAATGCGGCAATGGAATCGGGATGGAAAAGGAGCAAATATTAGAGACCTATTCTGCACAGCTCCAAAGTCCTGAAACTTCACGAAGTTATTTTTGGAATTAATAAAAATCTTGTGAAAGAATCCACGGAGGAGCCCACACCACAGCCACGAGGGTCGGGCGCCCTACCCCTAAGGCGCCCCTGCCTCATGGGCCCCTAGCAGGCCTCGGTGCCCATCTTACGCTATATGAAGTCTTTCGTCCGAGAAAAAAATCATAATCAAGCTTTAGGAAGAAACTCCGCCACGAGGCGGAACCTCAGCGGAACCAATCTAGGGCTCCGCAGAGCTGTTCTGCTGAGAAACTTCCCCACGGGGAAATCATTGCCATCGTCATCACCAACGATCCTCTCATCGGAGAGGGTCAATCTCCATCAACATCTTCACCAGCACCATCTCCTCTCAAACCCTAGTTCATCTCTTGTATCCAATCTTTGTCCCAAAGCCTCGATTGGTACCGTGGGTTGCTAGTAGTGTTGATTACTCCTTGTAGTTGATGCTAGTTGGTTTATTTGGTGGAAGATCATATGTTCAGATCCTTTATGCATATTAATACCCCTCGATTATGAACATGAATATGATTTGTGAGTAGTTACGTTTGTTCCCGAGGACATGGGAGAAGTCTTGCTATAAGTAGTCATGTGAATTTGGTATTAGATTCGATATTTTGATGAGATGTATGTTGTTTTTCCTCTAGTGGTGTTATGTGAGCGTCGACTACATGACACTTCACCATTGTTTGGGCCTAGAGGAAGGCATTGGGAAGTAATAAGTAGATGATGGGTTGCTAGAGTGATGAAGCTTAAACCCTAGTTTATGAGTTGCTTCGTAAGGGCTGATTTGGATCCATATGTTTCATGCTATGGTTAGGTTTACCTTAATACTTCTTTTGTAGTTGCGGATGCTTGCAATAGGGGTTAATCATAAGTGGGATGCTTGTCCAAGAAAGGACAGCACCCAAGCACCGGTCCACCCACATACCAAATTATCAAAGTAACGAACGCGAATCATATGAGCGTGATGAAAACTAGCTTGACGATAATTCCCATGTGTCCTCGGGAGCTTATTCCTTCATATAAGAGTTTATCCAGGCTGGTACTTTGCTACAAAAAGGATTGGGCCATCTTGCTGTACCTTATTTACTTTCATCACTTGTTACTCGTTACAAATTACCTTATCACAAAACTATCTGTTACCGATAATTTCAGTGCTTGCAGAGAATACCTTACTGAAAACCGCTTATCATTTCCTTCTGCGCCTCGTTGGGTTCGACACTCTTACTTATTGGAAGGACTACGATAGATACCCTATACTTGTGGGTCATCAAGACTCTTTTCTGGCGCCGTTGCCGGGGAGTGAAGCGCCTTTGGTAAGGAAAAATTTATATAGTGTGCTGAAATTTACTGTCACTTGTTACTATGGAAAGTAATCCTCTGAGGGGCTTGTTCGGGGTATCTTCACCCCGACCAGTAGAGCAAAGAGTTGCTCCTCAACCTACTGAAAATGTTTACTTTGAAATTCTTTCGGGTATGATAGAGAAACTGCTAGCTAATCCTTTTACAGGAGATGGAACATTACATCCCGATTTGCACCTGATCTATGTGGATGAAGTTTGTGGATTATTTAAGCTTGCAGGTATGCCCGAGGATGTTATCAAGAAGAAGGTATTCCCTTTATCTTTGAAGGGAGAGGCATTGACATGGTTTAGGCTATGTGATGATATGGGATCATGGAACTACAACCGATTGAAATTCGAATTTCATCAAAAGTTTTATCCTATGCATCTTGTTCATCGTGATCGTAATTATATATATAATTTTCGGCCTTGCAAAGGACAAATCATCGCTCAAGCTTGGGGGAGGCTTAAGTCAATGTTATATTCATGCCTCAATCATGCGCTCTCAAGAGAAATGATTATTCAAAAAATTTATGCTCGTCTTTCTCTCAATAATCGCTCCATGCTCGATACTTCTTGTACTGGCTCTTTTATGATGAAGACTATTGAATTCAAATGGGATTTATTGGAGAGAATTAAATGCAACTATGAAGATTGGGATCTCGACGAGGGTAAGGAGTCAGGTATAACACCTAAGTTTGATTGTGTTAAATTTTTTATGGATACCGATGTTTTCCATGAATTTAGCACTAAATATGGACTTGACTCTGAGATAGTAGCTTCTTTTTGTGAATCCTTTGCTACTCATGTTGATCTCCCAAAGGAGAAGTGGTTTAAATATAATCCTCCCATTGAAGTAAAAGTAGTTGCACCTATTAAAGTTGAGGAAAAGACTATCACTTATGATGATCCTGTTGTTCCTACTGCTCATATTGAGAAACCACCTTTCCCTGTTAGAATAAAGGATCATGCTAAAGCTTCAACTGTGGTCAATAAAAGTAACATTAAGACACCCAAACCCCCTGAGAAAATTAAAGTTGAACCTAGTATTGCTATGGTTAAAGATCTCTTGGCTGATAATATTGATGGGCATGTTATTTACTTCTGTGAGGAAACTGCTAGAATTGCTAGACCTGATACTAAAAATAAACATAGACCTGTTGTAGGCATGCCTATTATTTCTGTTAAAATAGGAGATATTGTTATCATGGCTTATGTGATATGGGTGCTAGCGCAAGTGCAATACCTCATTCCTTATACAAAGAAATTATGCATGATATTGCACCAGCTGAGATAGAAGATATTGATGTTACAATTAAGCTTGCCAATAGAGACACTATTTCACCAGTTGGGATCGTTAGAGATGTTGAAGTCTTGTGTGGGAAAGTTAAATATCCTGCTGATTTTCTTGTTCTTGGTTCCCCACAAGATAGCTTCTGTCCCATCATATTTGGTAGACCCTTCTTTGCTAGGATAGATTGCGAAAAGGATGTTGTTACTATTAGTTTGGGGGATATGTCTCATGAGTTTAACTTTGCTAAATTTCGTAGACAACCCCGTGATGAGGAATTTCCTAGTAAAGATGAAATTATTGGTCTTGCTTCTATTGCCATGCCTCCTAATGATCCTTTAGAACAATATTTGCTAGACCATGAAAATGATATGTTTATAAATGAAAGAAGAGAAATAGATGAAGTATTCTCTAAATAGGGACCTATTTTGAAACACAACTTGCCTATCGAAATCTTAGGGGATCCCCCTCCACCCAAGGGTGATCCCGTGTTTGAGCTTAAACCATTACCTGATACTATTAAATATGCTTATCTTGATGAAAAAAAGATATATCCTGTTATTATTAGTGCTAACCTTTGAGAGCATGAAGAAAAGAAATTATTGAAAACTCTGAAGAAGCACCGTGCTGCTATTGGATATACTCTTGACGATCTTAAGGGTATTAGTCCCACTTTATGCCAGCACAAAATAAAATCGGAGAAAGATGCTAAACCAGTTGTTGATCACCAACGACGATTAAATCCTAAGATGAAAGAAGTGGTAAGGAAAGAAATACTAAAGCTTCTGGAGGCAGGTATAATTTATCCCGTTGCTGATAGTCAGTGGGTAAGTCCTGTCCATTATGTCCCTAAGAAGGGAGGTATTACCGTTGTTCCTAATGATAACGATGAATTGATCCCGCAAAGAATTGTTACAGGTTATAGAATGGTAATTGATTTCCGCAAATTAAATAAAGCTACTAAAAAGGATCATTACCCTTTACCTTCTATTGATCAAATGCTAGAAAGATTATCCAAACATACACATTTTTGCTTTCTAGATGGTTATTCCGGTTTCTCTCAAATACCTGTGTCAAAAGAGGATCAAGAAAATACCACTTTTACTTGTCCTTTCGGTACCTTTGCTTATAGACGTATGCCTTTTGGTTTATGTAAAGCACCTGCTACCTTTCAAAGATGCATGATGGCTATATTCTCTGATTTTTGTGAAAAGATTGTTGAGGTTTTCATGGATGATTTCTCCGTATATGGAACTTCTTTTGTTGATTGCTTGAGCAACCTTGATCGAGTTTTGCAGAGATGTGAAGAAACTAATCTTGTCTTGAATTGGGAGAAGTGCCACTTTATGGTTAATGAAGGTATTGTCTTGGGGCATAAAATTTCTGAAAGAGGTATTGAAGTTGACAAAGCTAAAGTTGATGCTATTGAAAAGATGCCGTGTCCCAAGGACATTAAAGGTATAAGAAGTTTCCTTGGTCATGCCGGTTTTTATAGGAGGTTCATTAAGGACTTCTCGAAAATCTCCAAGCCTCTGACTAATCTCTTACAAAAAGATATTCCTTTTGTCTTTAATGATGATTGTGTAGAAGCATTTGAAATACTTAAGAAAGCTTTGATTTCTGCACCTATTGTTCAGCCACCTGACTAGAATTTACCCTTTGAAATTATGTGTGATGCTAGTGATTATGCTATAGGTGTTGTTCTAGGACAAAGAGTTGATAAGAAATTAAATGTTATCCAATATGCTAGTAAAACTCTAGACAATGCCCAGAGAAATTATGCTACTACTGAAAAAGAATTTTTAGCAGTTGTATTTTCTTGTGATAAGTTCAGATCTTATATTGTTGATTCTAAAGTAACTATTCACTTGATCATGCTGCTATTAAATATCTTATGGAGAAGAAAGATGCTAAACCTAGACTTATTAGATGGGTTCTCTTGCTACAAGAATTTGATTTGCATATTATTGATAGAAAGGAGCGAGAGAACCCGTTGTGCACAACTTTTCTAGGTTAGAGAATGTTCTTGATGACCCACTACCTATTGATGATAGCTTTCCGATGAACAATTAGCTGTCATAAATGCTTCTCGTCTTTGCTACATGGTATCTGATTATGCTAATTACATTGTTGCTAAATTTATACCACCTAGTTTCACATACCAGCAAAAGAAAAAGTTTTTCTATGATTTAAGACATTACTTCTGGGATGACCCACACCTTTATAAAGAAGGAGTAGATGGTGTTATTAGACACTATATACCTAATCATGAACATGAACAGATCCTACGCAAGTGTCACTCCGAAGCTTATGGAGGACACCACGCTGGAGATAGAACTGCACATAAGGTATTGCAATCCGGTTTTTATTGGCCTACTCTCTTCAAAGATGCCCGTAAGTTTGTCTTATCTTGTGATGAATGTCAAAGAATTGGTAATATTAGTAGACGTCAAGAAATGCCTACGAATTATTCACTTGTTATTGAACCATTTGATGTTTGGGGCTTTGATTACATGGGACCGTTTCCTTCCTCTAATGGGTATACACATACTTTAGTTGCTGTTGATTACGTTACTAAGTGGGTAGAAGATATTCCAACTAGTAGTGCTGATCATAACACCTCTATTAAGATGCTTAAAGAAGTTATTTTTCTGAGGTTTGGAGTCCCTAGATATTTAATGAGTGATGGTGGTTCACATTTTATTCATGGTGCTTTTCGTAAGATGCTCGCTAAGTATGATGTTAATCATAGAATTGCATCTCCTTATCACCCGCAGTCTAGTGGTCAAGTAGAATTGAGTAATAGAGAGATCAAATTAATTTTGCATAAGACTGTTAATAGATCTAGAAAGAATTGGTCCAAGAAACTTGATGATGCATTATGGGCTTATAGAACTGCATATAAAAATCCTATGGGCATGTCTCCGTGTAAAATGGTTTATGGAAAAGCATGTCACTTACCTCTCGAACTAAAACATAAGGCATACTGGGACATTAAAGAGCTCAATTATGATTTCAAACTTGCCGGTGAGAAGAGGTTATTTGACATTAGCTCACTTGATGAATGGAGAACTCAAGCCTATGAGAATGCCAAACTGTTTAAAGAAAAAGTTAAAAGATGGCATGACAAAAGGATACAAAAGCGTGAGTTTAATGTTGGTGATTATGTGTTGCTATTCAACTCTCGTTTAAGATTTTTTGCAGGAAAACTTCTCTCTAAATGGGAAGGTCCTTACGTTATCGAGGAGTTCTATCGCTCCGGTGCCATAAAAATCAACAACTTCGAAGGCACAAATCTGAAGGTGGTGAACGGTCAAAGAATCAAACATTATATCTCAGGTAATCCTATAAATGTTCAAACCAATGTTATTGAAACCGTAACCCCGGAGGAATACATAAGAGACACTTTCCAGAACGTTTCAGACTCTGAAAAGGAATAGGTATGTGGTACGGTAAGTAAACCGACTATAAAACAGTTCTAATGGCAATTTTTCTCTATTTTGGAATATTTAAGAAAGTAGGAAAATAAGAAGTATTCCGGAAAGGACACGAGGCATCCACGAGGGTGGAGGGCGCGCCCTACCCCCTGGGCACGCTCCCCTGCCTCGTGGGCACCTCGTGTGCTCTCCGGACTCCGTTTTCTTGCACGATACTTCTTTTGTTCGGTAAAAATTAATTATATAATCTCCCTATGGTTTTGACCACCGTACCACGCAAATATCCTCTATTTTTGTTTCGAGCTGTTTTCTGCCAGGGTTGTCAAGGCCAGGCATCATGTCGTCCCCCTCCTCCAACAATGGTGACAATGATGCTTGGCTAATGAAGATAGAACTGAAGAGAGAAGAACCCGAGAAGATCAACAAGGATGATGGGATCAACAAGGCCATGGGACCAAGTTCCGGTAGCAGAAGGCATCCTTCAACTTGATCACAATCTTCTTACCCCAACTAAGATCAAAGCTTTCAAGATGATTGAGTTAGATCGTATACAAAACAAGTATCTCACACGTGAAAATATTTTGTTGAAGGAGCATATCATCGCACTCAAGGGCATTATCCGCAAATTGGAGGATCTCCTACATTCGATGTACGCCTATCCATCATCACCTCCATCTCCTTCACCGGCGAAAGAGACATAATCATGTTGGGGAACGTAGTAATTTCAAAAAAAAATCCTACGCACACGCAAGATCATGGTGATGCATAGCAACGAGAGGGGAGAGTGTTGTCCACGTACCCTCGTAGACCGAAAGCGGAAGCGTTAGCTGTAGCAATTGTTGATGTAGTCATACGTCTTCATGATCCGACCGATTAAGTACCGAACGTACGGCACCTCCAAGTTCAGCACACGTTCAGCCTGATGACGTCCCTGGAACTCCGATCTAGCCGAGTGTTGAGGGAGAGTTTCGTCAGCACGACGGCGTGGTGACGGTGATGATGTTCTACCGACGCAGGGCTTCGCCTAAGCTCCACTACAGTATTATCGAGGTGGACTATGGTGGAGGGGGGCACCGCACACAGCTAAAAGATCAAACAATCAATTTTTGTGTCTCTAGGGTGCCCCCTGCCCCCGTATATAAAGGAGCAAGGGGGGAGGTGCGGCCGGCCAAGAGGGGCGCGCCAGGAGGATGACTCCCTCCCTTTTCCTTGTTGGATTAGGAGTGAAGGGGGAAAGAGGAGGGAGAGAGGAAGGAAAGGGGGGGGGGGCGCCGCCCCCCTCTCCTCGTCCTATTCGGACTAGGGGGGAGGGGCGCACGGCCCTGCCCTGGCCGCCTCTCCTCTTCTCCACAAAGGCCCACGATGGCCCATTAAGCCCCCGGTGGGTTTCGGTAACCCCTCGGTACTCCGGTAAAATCCCGATTTCACCCGGAACACTTTTGATATCCAAACATAGGCTTCCAATATATCAATATTCATGTCTCGACCATTTCGAGACTCCTCATCATGTCCGTGATCATATCGGGACTCGAACAACCTTGGTACATCAAAACATATAAACTCATAATATAAGCATCATCGAAGCGTTAGCGTGCGGACCCTACGGGTTCGAGAACTATGTAGACATGACCGAGACATGTCTCGGTCAATAACCAATAGCGAACACGGATGCTCATATTGGCTCCTACATATTCTCGAAGAACTTTATCGGTCAAACCACATAACAACATACGATGTTCCCTTTGTCATCGGTATGTTACTTGCGAGATTCGATCGTCGGTATCTCAACACCTAGTTCAATCTCGTTCTGACAAGTCTCTTTACTCGTTCGTAATGCATCATCCATAACTAACTCATTAGTCACAATCCTTGCAAGGCTTATAGTGATGTGCATTACCGAGAGGGCCCAGAGATACCTCTCCGAGCAATCGGGTGAGAAATCCTAATCTCGAAATCGCCAACCGAACAAGTACCTTCGGAGACACTGTAGAGCACCTTTATAATCACCCGATTCGTTGTGATGTTTGGTAGCACATAAAGTGTTCCCCGAAAGCGGAGTTGCATAATCTCATAGTCATAGGAACGTGTATAAGTCATGAAGAAAGCAATAGCAACATACTAAATGATCAAGTGCTAAGCTAACGGAATGGGTCAAGTCAATCACATCATTCTTCTAATGATGTGATCCCGTTAATCAAATGACAACTCATGTCTATGGCTAGGAAACATAACCATCTTTGATCAACGAGCTAGTCAAGTAGAGGCATACTAGTGACACTCTGTTTGTCTATGTATTCACACATGTATCATGTTTCCGGTTAATACAATTATAGCATGAATAATAAACATTTATCATGATATAAGGAAATAAATAACAACTTTATTATTGCCTCTAGGGCATATTTCTTCAGTCTCCCACTTGCACTAGAGTCAATAATCTAGTTCACATCGCCATGTGATTTAACATCAATAGTTCACATCTTTATGTGGTTAACACTCATAGTTCACATCGATATGTGACCAACACCCAAAGGGTTTACTAGAGTCAGTAATCTAGTTCACATCGCTATGTGATTAACACCCAAAGAGTACTAAGGTGTGATCATGTTTTCTTGTGAGATAATTTTAGTCAGCGATTACGTCACTAAGTATTTTGCAAATTCTATGTCTACAATGCTCTTGCGGAGCTACTCTATCTAATAGCTCCCACTTTCAATATGTATCCAGATTGAGACTTAGAGTCATCGGATCGAGTGTCAAAACTTGCATCGGCGTAACCCTTACGACGAACCTTTTGTCACCTCCATAATCGAGAAACATATCCTTATTCCTCTAAGGATAATTTCGACCGCTGTCCAGTGATCTACTCCTAGATCACTATTGTACTCCCTTGCCAAACTCAGTGGTAGGGTATACAATAGATCTGGTACAAAACATGTCATACTTTGTAGAACCTATGGCTGAGGCATAGGGAATGACTTTCATTCTCTTTCTATCTTCTGCCGTGGTCGGGCTTTGAGTCTTACTCAATTTCACACCTTGTAACGCAGGCAAGAACTATTTCTTTGACTGTTCCATTTTGAACTATTTCAAAATCTTGTCAAGGTATGTACTCATTGAAAAAACTTATCAAGCGTCTTGATCTATCTCTATAGAACTTGATGCTCAATATGTAAACAACTTCACCGAGGTCTTTCTTTGAAAAAACTCCTTTCAAATACTCCTTTATGCTTTCCAAAAATTTCTACATTATTTCTGATCAACAATATGTAATTCACATATACTTATCGAAATCTTTGTAGTCTCCCACTCACTTTCTTGTAAATACGGGCTTCACCGCAAGTCGTATAAAACTATATGCTTTGATCAACTAATCAAAGCGTATATTCAACTCGAGATGCTTGCACGGTCCATAGATGGATTCTTTGGAGCTTGCACATTTTGTTAGCACTTTTAGGATCGACAAAACTTTCTGGTTGCATCATATACAACTCTTCTTAACAAATCCATTAAGGAATGTAGTTTTGATATCCATTTGCCAGATTTCATAAATGTGGCAATTTTCTAACATGATTCGGACAGACTTAAGCATCGCTATGAGTGAGAAAATCTCATCGTATTCAACATCTTGAACTTGTCGAAAACATTTTTGCGACAATTCTAGCTTTGTAAATAGTAAAACTAGTATCAGTGTCCGTCTTCCTCTTGAAGGCTTGCCGATCATCGGGCAAGTCAACTAAAGTCCACACTTTGTTCTCATACATGGATCCCATCTTAGATTTCTTGGCCTCAAGCCATTTCGCGGAATCTGGGCTCATCATCGCTTCCTCATAGTTCGTAGGTTCGTCATGGTCAAGTAGCATGACCTCCAGAACAGGATTACCATACCACTCTGGTGCGGATCTCACTCTGGTTGACCTATGAGGTTTGGTAGTAACTTGATCTGAAGTTACATGATCATCATCATTAGCTTCCTCACTAATTGGCGTAGGAGTCATAGGAACAGATTTTTGTGATGAACTACTTTCCAATAAGGGAGCAGGTACAGTTACCTCATCAAGTTCTACTTTCCTCCCACTCACTTCTTTTGAGAGAAACTCCTTCTCTAGAAAGGATCCATTCTTAGGAACGAATATCTTGCTTTCGGATCTGTGATAGAAGGTGTACCAAACTGTCTCCTTTGGGTATCCTATGAAGACACATTTCTCCGATTTTGGTTTGAGCTTATCAAAACTTTTTCTTATAAGCATCGCAACCCCAAACTTTAAGAAACGACAAATTTGGTTTCTTGCCAAACCACAGTTCATACGGTGTTGTCTCAACGGATTTAGATGGTGCCCTTTTTTACGTGAATGCAGGTGTCTCTAATGCATAACCCCAAAACTATAGTGGTAAATTGGTAAGAAACATCATAGATTGCACTATATCCAATAAAGTATGGTTATGACGTTCAGACACACCATTGCGCTGTGGTGTTCCAGGTGGCGTGAGTTGCGAAACTATTCGGCATTGTTTCAAATGAAGACCAAACTCGTAACTCAAATATTCTTCTCCACGATCAGATCATAGAAACTTTATTTTCTTGTTACGATGATTTTCCACTTCACTCTGAATTTTTTTGAACTTTTCAAATGTTTCACACTTATGTTTCATCAACTAGATATACCCATATCTGCTCAAATCATCTGTGAAGGTCAGAAAATAACGATACCTGCCGCGAGCCTCATCGTATCGCATACATCAGTATGTATTATTTCTAATAAGTCAGTTGCTCGCTGCATTGTTCCGGAGAACGGAGTCTTAGTCATCTTGCCCATAAGGCATGGTTCACAAGCATCAAGTGATTCATAATCAAGTGATTCCAAAAGCCCATCAGCATGGAGTTTCTTCATGCACTTTACACCAATATGACCTAAACGGCAGTGCTACAAATAAGTTGCACTATCATAATTAACTTTGCATCTTTTGGTTTCAATATTATGAATATGTGTATCACTATGATCGAGATCCAACAAACCATTTTCATTGGGTGTGTAACCATATAAGGTTTTATTCATGTAAACAGAACAACAATTATTCTCTATCTTAAATGAATAACCGTATTGCAATAAACATGATCAAATCATATTCATGCTCAACGCAAACACCAAATAACACTTATTTAGGTTCAACACTAATCCCGAAAGTATAGGGAGTGTGCGATGATGATCATATCAATCTTGGAACCACTTCCAACACACATCGTCACTTCACCCTTAACTAGTCTCTGTTCATTCTGCAACTCCTTAATCTTAGCAACTGAACTAGTATCAAATACTGAGGGGTTGCTATAAACACTAGTAAAGTACACATCAATAACATGTATATCAAATATAGCTTGTTCACTTTGCCATCCTTCTTATCCGCCAAATACTTGGGGTAGTTCCGCTTCCAGTGACCAGTCCCTTTGCAGTAGAAGCATACAGTCTCAGGCTTAGGTCCAGACTTGGGTTTCTTCACTTGAGTAGCAACTTGCTTGCCATTCTTCTTGAAGTTCCCCTTCTTCCCTTTGCCCTTTTCTTGAAACTAGTGGTCTTGCCAACCATCAACACTTGATGTTTTTCTTGATTTCTACCTTCGCCGATTTTAGCATCGCGAAGAGCTTGGGAATTGTTTTTGTCATCCCTTGCATATTATAGTTCATCACGAAGTTCTACTAACTTGGTGATGGTGACTAGAGAACTCTGTCAATCACTATTTTATCTGGAAGATTAACTCCCACTTGATTCAAGTGATTGTAGTACCCAGACAATCTGAGCACATGCTCACTGCTTGAGCTATTCTCCTCCATCTTTTAGCTATAGAACTTGTTGGAGACTTCATATCTCTCAACTCGGGTATTTGCTTGAAATATTAACTTCAACTCCTGGAACATCTCATATGGTCCATGATGTTCAAAACGTCTTTGAAGTCGATTCTAAGCCGTTAAGCATGGTGCACTAAACTATCAAGTAGTCATCATATTGAGCTAGCCAAATGTTCATAACGTGCGCATCTGCTCCTGCAATAGGTACATCACCTAGCGGTGCATCAAGGACATAATTCTTTCTGCGCAAGCAATGAGGATAATCCTCGGATCACGGATCCAATCCATTATCATTGCTACTAACATCTTTCAACTTAGTTTTTCTCTAGGAACATATCAAAATAAACGGGGAGCAACATCGCGAGCTATTGATCTACAACATAGATATGCTAATACTACCAGGACTAAGTTCATGATAAATTTAAGTTCAATTAATCGTATTACTTAATAACTCCCACTTAGATAGACATCCCTCTAATCATCAAAGTGATCATGTGATCCAAATCAACTAAACCATGTCCGATCATCACGTGAGATGGAGTAGTTTTCAATGGTGAACATCACTATGTTGATCATATCTACTATATGATTCATGCTCGACCTTTCGGTCTCAGTGTTCCAAGGCCATATCTGCATATGCTAGGCTCATCAAGTTTAACCTGAGTATTCTGTGTGTGCAAAACTGGCTTGCACCCATTGTAGATGGACGTAGAGCTTATCACACCCGATCATCATGTGGTGTCTGGGCACGACGAACTTTGGCAACGGTGCATACTTAGGGAGAACACTTTTATCTTGAAATTTAGTGAGAGATCATCTTATAATGCTATCGTCAATCAAAGCAAAATAAGATGCATAAAGGATAAACATCACATGCAATCAATATAAGTGATATGATATGGCCTTCATCATCTTGTGCTTGTGATCTCCATCTCCGAAGCACCGTCATGATCACCATCTTCACCGGTAGCGACACCTTGATCTCCATCGTAGCATCGTTGTCGTCTAGCCAACTATTGCTTCTCGACTATCGCTACGGTTAGTGATAAAGTAAAAGCAATTCTGAGCGATTGCATTGCATACAATAAGCGACAACCATATGGCTCTGCCGGTTAGCCGATAACCGGTTACAAAACATGATCATATCATACAATAAAATATAGCATCATGCCTTGACCATATCACATCACAACATGCCTGCAAAAACAAGTTAGCCGTCCTCTACTTTGTTGTTGCAATTTTACGTGGCTGCTACGGGCTGAGCAAGAACCGTTCTTACCTACGCATCAAAACCACAGCGATAGTTCGTCAAGTTAGTGCTGTTTTAACCTTCACAAGGACCGGCGTATGCACTCAGTTCAACTAAAGTTGGAGAACCGACACCCGCCACCACATTGTGTGCAAAGCACATCGGTAGAACCAATCTCGCGTAAGCGTCTGGCGTAATGTTGGTCCGAGCCGCTTCATCCAACAATACCGCCGAACCAAAGTATGACATCTTTGGTAAGCGGTATGACTTATATCGCCCACAACTCACTTGTGTTCTACTCGTGCATATAACATCTATGCATAAAACCTGGCTCGATACCTTTGTTGGGGAGCGTAGTAATTTTAAAAATTCCTATGCACACGCAAGATCATGGTGATGCATAGCAACGAGAGGAGAGTGTTGTCCACGTACCCTCGTGAGACCGAAAGCGAAGCGTTAGCTGTATGAGTTGATTTAGTCGTCGTCTTCACGATCCGACCGACCAAGTACCGAGCGTCACGGCACCTCCGAGTTCAGCACATGTTCAGCCCGATGGCGTCCCTCGAACTCCTATCCGGCCGAGTGTTGAGGAGAGTTTAAATCGACCTGACGGCATGGTGAGGATGATGATGTTCTATCGATGCGAGGCTTCGCCTAAGCTCCACTCTGATATTATCGAGGTGGACTATGGTGGAGGTGGCACCGCTGCAGCTAAAAGATCAAGCGATCAATTGTTGTGTCTCTAGGGTGCCCCCCTTTGTATATAAAGGAGCAAGGGGGAAGGTGCGGCCGGCCAAGAGGGGGCGCGCCAGGAGGAGTCCTACTCCTACCAAGAGTAGGACTCCCTCCCTTTTCCTTGTTGGATTAGGAGTGACGGGGGAAAGAGGAGGGAGAGAGGAAGGAAAGGGGGGCGCCGCCCCCCTCTCCTTGTCCTATTCAGACTAGGGGGGAGGGGCGCGCGACCCTGCCCTGGCCGCCTCTCCACTTCTCCACAAAGGCCCACTATGGCTAATTAAGCCCCCGGTGGGTTTCGGTAACCCCTCGGTACTCCGGTAAAATCCCAATTTCACCCGGAACACTTCCGATATCCAAACATAGGCTTCCAATATATCAATCTTCATGTCTCGACCATTTCGAGACTCCTCATCATGTCCGTGATCACATCCGGGACTCCGAACAACCTTCGATATATCAAAACATATAAACTCATAATATAACTATCATCGAAGCGTTAAGCGTGCGGACCCTCGGCCGAGAACTATGTGAACATGACCGAGACCGTCTCGGTCAATAACCAATAAGCGGAACCTAGATGCTCATATTGGCTCCTACATATTCTATGAAGAACCTTATCGGTCGAACCGCATAACAACATCGTTGTTCCTTTGTCATCGGTATGTTACTTGCGAGATTCGATCGTCGGTATCTCAATACCTAATTCAATCTTGTTCGGCAAGTCTCTTTACTCGTTACGTAATGCATCATCCATAACTAACTCATTAGTCACATTGCTTGCAAGGCTTATAGTGATGTGCATTACGAGAGGGCCGAGATACCTCTCCAGGCAATCGGGTGAGAAATCCTAATCTCGAAATCGCCAACCCAACAAGTACCTTCGGAGACACCTGTAGAGCACCTTTATAATCACCCGATTCGTTGTGACGTTTGGTAGCACACAAAGTGTTCCTCACTGTAAGCAGGCGTTGCATAATCTCATAGTCATAGGAACATGTATAAGTCATGAAGAAAGCAATAACAACATACTAAACGATCAAGTGCTAAGCTAACGGAATGGGTCAAGTCAATCACATCATTCTCCTAATGATGTGATCCCGTTAATCAAATGACAACTCATGTCTATGGCTAGGAAACGTAACCATCTTTGATCAACGAGCTAGTCAAGTAGAGGCATACTAGTGACACTCTGTTTGTCTATGTATTCACACATGTATCATGTTTCCGGTTAATACAATTATAGCATGAACAATAAACATTTATCATGATATAAGGAAATAAATAATAACTTTATTATTGCCTCTAGGGCATATTTCCTTCAATCTCCCACTTGCACTAGAGTCAATAATCTAGTTCACATCGCCATGTGATTTAATATCAATAGTTCACATCTTTATATGGTTAACACCCGTAGTTCACATCGATATGTGACCAACACCCAAAGGGGCATATTTACTTCAAACTAAATGGGTATGGGCACTCCCCTTGGCAACTGCCAAGCTTGGGGGAGGTGCCCCGGTATCGTATCACCATCACACTCCTATCTTTACCGTTTTTCTTAGTTCGATCCTTTTGGTAATATCTTGATCTAGTAGAATAAAGTTTTAGTATGATCTAGTTTTGAGTTTTGCTTTATGATCCTTCTATGTAATCGAGTCCGTGAGCTAAATATAATAAAGATTAGTGTTGAGTCAAGGGCTTGATTATCTTGCTATGATCTTGAGGGATTTAAAGAAAAAAGTAAAGAATAAAAAGAAGTAAAGAGATCATATTGAGCTTATGGAGAGTAATGACTGAAGGAAATATGCCCTAGAGGCAATGATAATGTTATTATTTATTTCCTTATATCATGATAAATGTTTATTATTCATGCTAGAATTGTATTAACCGGAAACATAATACATGTGTGAATACATAAACCTACAGAGTGTCACTAGTATGCCTCTACTTGACTAGCTCGTTAATCAAAGATGGTTATGTTTCCTAACCATGAACAAGGAGTTGTTATTTGATTAACGGGGTCACATCATTGGTTGAATGATCTGATTGACATGACCCATTCCATTAGCATAGCACCTGATCGTATAGTTTGTTGCTAGTGCTTTTCTTCATGACTTATACATGTTCCTATAACTATGAGATTATGCAACTCCCGCTTGCCCGAGGAACACTTTTGGTGCTACCAAACGTCACAACGTGAATCGGGTGATTATAAAGGTACATTAGTGTGTCTCCAAGGTACATGTTGGGTTGGCATATTTCGAGATTAGGATTTGTCATCCGATTGTCTGGAGAGGTATCTCTCGCCCTCTCGGTAATGCACATCACATAAGCCTTGTAAGCATTGCAACTAAATGTGTTAGTTGTGAGATGATGTATTTGAACGAGAAAAGAGACTTGCCAAGAATCTAGATTGAACTAGGTATTGATACCGACGATCGAATCTCTGCAAGTAACATACCGATGACAAAGGGAACAACGATGTTGTTATGCGGTCTCGACCGATAAAGATCTTCAGAGAATATGTAGGAACCAATATGGGCATCCAGTCCCGCTTATTGGTTATTGACCGAGAGGTGTCTCGGTCATGTCTACATAGTTCTCGAACCCGTAGGGTCCGCACGCTAACGCTTCGATGACATGCTATTATGAGTTTTATGATGTTGATGTACCAAGGTTGTTGAGTCCCTGATGAGATCACGGACATGACGAGGAGTCTCGAAATGGTCGAGACATAAAGATTGATATATTGGAAGCCTATGTTTGACTCGAATCACTCCGGTGAAATTGGGAATTTTATCGAGTACGGGGTTACTGGAACCCCGGGAGTCAATGGGCCTTGATGGGCCTTAAGGGAAAGAGAAAGGGGCCCTATGCTGGCGCAGCCTTCCCCCTTCCTAGTCCTATTAGGATTAGGAGAGGGGTGGCGCCTCTCTCCCTCTCCCTTGGTCAAACCCTAGTTGGACTAGGATTGGGGGAATCCTACTCGGTGGGAGTAGGACTCCCGAGCGCAGCCATAGGTGGCCGCCAGCCCTCCCTTCCCTCCTTTATATCTGAGGCAGAGGGCACCCCATGACACACAAGTTGATCATTGAGATCGTTCCTCAGCCGTGTCGGTGCCCCTTCCACCAAACTACACCTCGAATATACCGTTGCGGAGCTTAAGCGAAGCCTGCGCCGTGGAACATCATCATCGCCACCACGCCGTCAGGTCTTGTGAAACTCTCCCTAACACTCGGCTGGATCGGAGTTCGAGGGGCGTCATCGAGCTGAGCGTGTGCAGAACTTCGGAGGTGCCGTGCGTTCGGTACTTGGATCGGTTGGATCGGGAAGAAATACGACTACTTCCTACGTTGCGTCAACGCTTCCGTTGCTGGTCTACGAGGGTACGTAGACAACACTCTCATCTCGTTGCTATGCCATCACCATGGTCTTGCGTGATCGTAGGAAAAATTTTGAAATTACTACGTTCCCCAACAGTGGCATCCGAGCCTGGTTTTATGCGTTGATGTCATATGCGAGTAGAACACAAGTGAGTTGTGGGCGATACAAGTCATACTACCTACCAAAGATGTCATACTTTGGTTCAGCGGTATTGTGAGATGAAGCGGCCGGACCGACATTACGCCAGACGCTTACGCCGAGACTGGTTTCACCGCTGTGAGCACTCGTTGCTTAAAGGTGGTGGCGGTGTCTGTCTCTCTCACTTTAGTTGAACTGAGTGTGGCTACGCCCGGTCCTTGAGAAGGTTAAAGCGAGTCTATTTGACGAAATATCGTTGTGGTTTTGATGCGTAGGTAAGAACGGTTCTTGCTCAGCCCGTAGCAGCCACGTAAAACTTGCAACAACAAAGTAGAGGACGTCTAACTTGTTTTTGCAGGGCATGTTGTGATGTGATATGGTCAAGGCGTGATGCTATATTTTATTGTATGAGATGATCATGTTTTGTAACCGAAGTTATCGGCAACAGCTGGCGAGAGCCATATGGTTGTCGCTTTATTGTATGAAATACAAACACCATGTAATTGCTTTACTTTATCACTAAGAGGTAGCAATAGTCGAGAAGCAATAGTTGGCGAGGCGACAACGATGCTACGATGGAGATCAAGGTGTCGCGCGGTGACGATGGTGATCATGACGGTGCTTCGAGATGGAGATCACAAGCACAAAATGATGATGGCCATATCATATCACTTATATTGATTGCATGTGATGTTAATCCTTTATGCATCTTATCTTGCTTTGATTGACGGTAGCATTATAAGATGATCCTTACTAAATTATCAAGAAGTGTTCTCCCGAGTATGCACCGTTGCGAAAGTTCTTCGTCTTTGAGACACCACGTGATGATCGGTGTGATAGGCTCTACGTTCAAATACAACGGTGCAAAACAGTTGCACACGCAGAATACTCAGGTTATACTTGACGAGCTATGCATATAAGATATGACCTCGAACACGGAGACCGAAGGTCGAGCGTGAATCATATAGTAGATATGATCAACATATTGATGTTCACCATTGAAACTACTCCATCACACGTGATGATCGGTCATGGTGTAGTTGATATGGATCACGCAATCACTTAGAGAATTGGAGGGATATTTTTCTAAGTGGGAGTTCTTAAGTAATATGATTAATTGAACTTTAATTTATCATGAACTTAGTCCTGGTAATATTTTGCAAATTATGTTGTAGATCAAAAGCTCGCGTTGTTGCTTCCCTATATTTTTATATGTGTTCCTAGAGAAAATTGTATTGAAAGATGTTAGTAGCAATGATGCGGATTGGATCCGTGATCCGAGGTTTATCCTCATTGCTGCGCAGTAAGAATTATGTCCTTAATGCACCGCTAGGTGATGACCTATTGCAGGAGCAGATCGCGGGCGTTATGAACGTTTGGCTAGCTCAATATGATGACTACTTGATAGTTTAGTGCACCATGCTTAACGGCTTAGAATCGGGACTTCAAAGACGTTTTGAACGTCATGGACCATATGAGATGTTCCAGAATTGAAGTTAATATTTCAAGCAAATACCGAGTTGAGAGATATGAAGTCTCCAACAAGTTCTATAGCTAAAAGATGGAGGAGAATCGCTCAACTAGTGAGCATGTGCTCGATTGTCCGAGTACTTCAATCGCTTGAATCAAGTGGGAGTTAATCTTCCAGATAAGATAGTGATTGACAGAATTCTCTAGTCACCATCACTAAAGTTACTAGAACTTCGTGATGAACTATAATATGCAAGGGATGACGAAAACAATTCCCAAGCTCTTCGCGATGCTAAAATCGGCGAAGGTAGAAATCAAGAAAAACATCAAGTGTTGATGGTTGACGAGACCACTAGTCTCAAGAAAAAGGGCAAAGGGAAGAAGGGGAACTTCAAGGAAAACGGCAAGCAAGTTGCTGCTCGAGTGAAGAAGCCCAAGTCTAGACCTAAGCCTGAGACTAAGTGCTTTTGCTGCAATGGAACTGGTCACTGGAAGCGGAACTACCCCAAGTATTTGGCGGATAAGAAGGATGGCAAAGTGAACAAAGGTATATTTGATATACAGATTATTGATGTGTATTTTACTAGTGTTCATAGCAACCCTCAAGTATTTGATACTGGTTCAGTTGCTAAGAGTAGTAATCAAACGGAGTTTCGTAATGAAGCGAGAAACTAGTTGAAGGGAAGTGACGATGAGTGTTGGAAGTAGTTCCAAGATTGATATGATCATCATCGCACACTCCTATACTTTCGGGGAAACTCTCATAACACTCGGCTGGATCGGAGTTCGAGGGCGTCATCGAGCTGAGCGTGTGCAGAACTTCGGCGGAGAATTGTCACGTTCGGTACTTGGATCGGTTGGATCGGGAAGAAATCACGACTACTTCCTCTACGTTGCGTCAGCGCTTCCGTTGCTGGTCTCACGGTGCGTGAACAACACTCTCATCTCGTTGCTATGCCATCACCATGTATTCTTGCGTGATCGTGGGAAAATTTTGAAATTACTCGTTTCCCCAGCGGTGGCATCGAGCCTGGTTTTATCGCGTTGATGTCATATGCATGAGTAGAACACAAGTGAGTTGTGAAGCGATACAAGTCATACTACCTACCAGCATGTCATACTTTGGTTCCCAGCAATTGTGAGATGAAGCGGCCGGACCGACATTACTGCGTCAAACGCTTACTGGCGAGACTGGTTTCACAGCTGTGCGACTTTCGTTGCTTAAAAGGTGTTATGGCGGGTCTCTGTCTCTCTCACTTTAGTTGAGCCGAGTGTGCTAGCCTACGCCGGTCCTTGAGAAGAGTTAAAGCGAAGTCTATTTGGCGAAATATCGTTGTAGTTTTGATGCGTGGTAAACGGTTCTTGCTCAGCCGTAGCAGCCACGTAAAACTTGCAACAACAAAGTAGAAGGCGTCTAACTTGTTTTTGCGAGGGCATGTTGTGATGTGATATGGTCAAAACGTGATGCTATATTTTATTGTATGAGATGATCATGTTTTGTAACCGAGTTATCGGCAGTGGCGAGAGCCATATAGTTATCGCTTTATTGTATGAAATACAAACACCATGTAATTGCTTTACTTTATCACTAAGAGGTAGCAATAGTCGTAGAAGCAATAGTTGGCGAAGCGTGCAGAGATCTCGATGGAGATCAAGGTGTCGGCGCCCGGTGGCGATGGTGATCATCAACGATGCTTGGATATGGAATCACAAGCACAAAATGATGATGGCCATATCATATCAGTTGGATATTGATTGAGTTGTGATTAGTTGAAGGGGAAGTGACGATGAGTGTTGGAAGTAGTTCCAAGATTGATATGATCATCATCGCACACCCCTATACTTTCGGATTAGTGTGGAACCTAAATAAGTGTTATTTGGTGTTGAGCATAAATATGATTTGATCATGTTTATTGCAATACGTTATTTATTTAAGTAAGAGAATAAATTGTTGTTCTGCTTACATGAATAAAACCTTATATGGTTACACACCCAATGAAAATGGTTCATTGGATCTCGATCATAGTGATACACATATTCATAATATTGAAACCAAAAGATGCAAAGTTAATAATGATAGTGCAACTTATTTGTGGTAATCGCCGCTTAGGTCATATTGGTGTAAAGCGATGAAGAAAACTCCATGCCGATGGACTTTTGGAATCACTTGATTATGAATCATTTGATGCTTTGAACCGTGCCTTTTGGGCAAGATGACTAAAACTCCGCTTCTCGGAACAATGGAACAAGCTACCGACTTATTGGGAATAATACATACCGATGTATGCGATCCAATGAGTGTTGATGCTCGTGGCAAGTATCGTTATTTTCGACCTTCACAAGATGATTTGAGCAGATATGGGTATATCTACTTGATGAAACATAAGTCTGAAATAGTTGAAAGGTTCAAAGAATTTCAGAGTGAAGTGGAAAATCATCGTAACAAGAAAATAAAGTTTCGCGATCTGATCGTGGAGATGAATATTTGAGTTACGAAGTTTGGTCTTCAATGAAAACAATGTGGAATAGTTTCACAGCTCACGCCACCGAACACCACAACGTTATGGTGTGTCCGAACGTCAGAATCAGATTTTATTATGATATGGTGCGATCTATGATGTATCTTACCGATTTACCACTATCGCTTTGGGGTTATGCATTAGAGACAGCTGCATTCACGCTTAATAGGGCAACCATCTAAACCGCTGAGATGACACCGTATGAACTATGGTTTAGCAATAAACCTAAGTCGTCGCTTCTCAAAGTTTGAGTTGTGATGCTTATGTGAAAAGTTTTCACCGATAAGCTCGAACCCAAATCGAGAAGTGCGTCTTCATAGAATACCCAAAGGTAACTATTGGGTACACCTTCTATCACAGATCCGAAGGCAAGTTTTTCGTTGTTAAGATGGATCCTTTCTAGAGAAGAAGTTTCTCTCGAAAAAGTGAGTGGGAGGAAAGTAGAACTTGATAAGGTAATTGTACCTTCTCCTTATTGGAAAGTAGTTCATCACGTAAATCAGTTCCAAGTGATTCCTACACCAATTAGTGAGGAAGTTAATGATGATGATCATGAAACTTCAGATCAAGTTGTTACCAACCTCGTAGGTCTTCCAGAGTAAGATCCGCACTGAGTGGTACGGTAATCCTATTCTAGAAGTCATGTTACTAGACCATGATGAACCTACGAACTATGAGGAAGCGATGATGAGCCCAGATTCCGCGAAATGGTTTGAGACCATGAAATCTGAGATGGGATCCATATATGAGAACAAAGTGTGGACTTTGATGGAGTTGCCGATGATCGGCAAGCCATATTATATAAATGGATCTTCAAGAGGAAGACGGACACTGATAGTAGTGTTACTATCTACAAAGCTCGACTTGTCGCAAAAAGGGTTTTGACAAGTTCAAGATGTTGACTACAATGAGATTTTCTCAATTGTAGCGATGCTTAAGTCTGTCTCAATCATGTTAGCAATTGCCACATTTTATGAAATCTGCAAATGGATGTCAAAACTACATTCTTTAATGGATTTATTAAAGAAGAGTTGTATATGATGCAACCGAAGGTTTTGTCAATCCTAAAGGAGCTAACAAAATGTGCAAGCTCCAATGATCCATCTATGGACTGGTGCAAGCATCTCGAGTTGAATAAACGCTTTGATAGTGTGATCAAAGATATGGTTTTATATGACTTTTGGAGAAGCTCAGTATTTACAAGAAAGTGAGTGGGAGCACTACAGCATTTCGATAAGTATATGTGAATGACATATTGTTGATCGAAATAATGTAGAATTATTCTCGCAAAGCATAAAGGAGTGTTTGAAAGGAGTTTTCAAAGAAAGACCTCGTGAAGCTGCTTATATATTGAGCATCAAGATCTATAGAGATAGATCAAGACGCTTGATAAAGTTTTTCAATGAATACATATCTTGACAAGATTTTGAAGTAGTTCAAAATGGAACAGTCAAAGAAAGAGTTCTTGCCTGTGTTACAAGGTGTGAGATTGAGTAAGACTCAAAACCCGACCACGGCAGAAGATAGAA
This sequence comes from Aegilops longissima, assembly GCA_021605205.1. Taxonomy (NCBI): domain Eukaryota; kingdom Viridiplantae; phylum Streptophyta; class Magnoliopsida; order Poales; family Poaceae; genus Aegilops; species Aegilops longissima. The sequence goes on from CM038680.1 coordinate 386,501,462, forward strand.
AGAGAATGAAAGTCATTCCCTATGCATCAGCCATAGGTTCTATAAAGTATGTCATGTGTGTACGGATCATTGCATACCCTACCACTAAGATTGGCAAGGAGTGCAATAGAGATCTAGGAGTAGATCAATGGACAGCGGTCAAAATTATCCTTAGTAGAATAAGGATATGTTTTCTCGATTATGGAAGTGAAAAAGGTTAAATACGTAAAAGGTTACGCCGATGCAAGTTTTAACACTAATCTAGATGACTCGAGTCTCAATCTAGATACATATTGATAGTGGGAGCAATTAGCTAGAGTAGCTCCGCAAGAGCATTGTAGACATAGAAATTTGCAAAATACTTACGGCTCGAATGTGATGAGACCCGTTGACTAAAATTATCTCACAAGCAAAACATGATCACACCTTAGTACTCTTTGGGTGTTAATCACATAGCGATGTGAACTAGATTATCGACTCTAGTAAACCCTTTGGGAGTTGGTCACATGTCGATGTGAACTATGGGTGTTAACCACATATAGATGTGAACTATTGATGTTAAATCACATGGCGATGTGAACTAGATTATTGACTCTAGTGCAAGTGGGAGATCAAGGAAATATGCCCTAGAGGCAATGATAATGTTATTATTTATTTCCTTATATCATGATAAATGTTTATTATTCATGCTAGAATTGTATTAACGGAAACATAATACATGTGTGAATACATAAACCTACAGAGTGTCACTAGTATGCCTCTATTTGACTAGCTCGTTAATCAAAGATGGTTATGTTTCCTAACCATGAACAAGGAGTTGTTATTTGATTAACGGGTCACATCATTGGTTGAATGATCTGATTGACATGACCCATTCCATTAGCATAGCACCTGATCGTATAGTTTGTTGCTAGTGCTTTTCTTCATGACTTATACATGTTCCTATAACTATGAGATTATGCAACTCCCGTTGCCCGAGGAACACTTTGGTGCTACCAAACGTCACAACGAATCGGGTGATTATAAAGGTACATTACAGGTGTCTCCGAAGGTACATGTTGGGTTGGCATATTTCGAGATTAGGATTTGTCACTCCGATTGTCGGAGAGGTATCTCTGGGCCCTCTCGGTAATGCACATCACATAAGCCTTGCAAGCATTGCAACTAAATGTGTTAGTTGTGAGATGATGTATTACGGAACGAGAAAAGAGACTTGCCAAGAACGAGATTGAACTAGGTATTGATACCGACGATCGAATCTCGGGCAAGTAACATACCGATGACAAAGGGAACAACGATGTTGTTATGCGGTCTCGACCGATAAAGATCTTCGTAGAATATGTAGGAACCAATATGGGCATCCAGGTCCCGCTATTGGTTATTGACCGAGAGGTGTCTCGGTCATGTCTACATAGTTCTCGAACCCGTAGGGTCCGCACGCTTAACGCTTCGATGGCAAGTTATTATGAGTTTTATGATGTTGATGTACCGAAGGTTGTTCGAGTCCCGGATGAGATCACGGACATGACGAGGAGTCTCAAATGGTCGAGACATAAAGATTGATATATTGGAAGCCTATGTTTGACTCGGAATCACTCCGGTGAAATTGGGAATTTTATCGAGTACGGGGTTACCGAAACCCCGGAGTCAATGGGCCTTGATGGGCCTTAAGGGAAAGAGAAAAGGGGGCCCTATGCTGGCGCAGCCTTCCCCCTTCCCTAGTCCTATTAGGATTAGGAGAAGGGGTGCGCCTCTCTCCCTCTCCCTTGGTCAAACCCTAGTTGGACTAGGATTGGGGGAATCCTACCCGGTGGGAGTAGGACTCCCAGCGCAGCCATAGGTGGCCGGCCAGCCCCTCCCTTCCCTCCTTTATATACAGGGCAGAGGGCACCCCATGACACACAAGTTGATCATTGAGATCGTCTCCTTAGCCGTGTGCGGTGCCCCTTCCACCAAACTACACCTCGAATATACCGTTGCGGAGCTTAGCGAAGCCCTCGCGCCGGTGGAACATCATCATCGCCACCACGCCGTCGTCTTGTGAAACTCTCCCTTAACACTCGGCTGGATCGGAGTTCGAGGGACGCCATCGAGCTGAACGTGTGCAGAACTCGGAGGTGCCGACGCTCGGTACTTGGATCGGTTGGATCGGGAAGAAATACGACTACTTCCTCTACGCTGCGTCAACGCTTCGCTTCTGGTCTCACGAGGGTACGTAGACAACACTCTCATCTCGTTGCTATGCCATCACCATGGTCTTGCGTGATCGTAGGAAAATTTTTGAAATTACTACGTTCCCCAACAATGACTTCACATATAAAGAGTATGATGAATAAAAGTTGTTGAGAGTTGACAAACATAGTTTTGGTCATCATTGCAATTAATAGGAAGTAATAAAGAAAGAGAGGTTTTCACATATAAATATACTATCTTGGACTTATTTTATGATTGTGAGCACTCATTAAAGTATGACATGCTAAAGAGTTGATGTTGGACAAGGAAGACAACGTAATGGGTTATGTTTTCTTATATCCGAAATAAAGTATATTGTCATGGATCATCCAACATGTTGAGCTTGCCTTTCCCCCTCATGCTAGACAAATTCTTTGCACCAAGTAGAGATACTACTTGTGCTTCTGAATATCCTTAAACCCAGTTTTGCCATGAGAGTCCACCATACCTACCTATGGATTGAGTAAGATCCTTCAAGTAAGTTGTCATGTTGCATGCAATAAAAATTGCTCTCTAAATATGTATGATTTATTAGTGTGGAGAAAATAAGCTTTATACGATCTTGTGATGTGGAAGAAATAAAAGCGACGAACTGCATAATAAAGGTCCATATCACAAGTGGCAATATAAAGTGACATTCTTTTGCATTAAGATCTCGTGCATCCACCCTAAAAGCACATGACAACCTCTGCTTCCCTCTGCGAAGGGCCTATATTTTATTCTTATCTTATACCTTACACAAGAGTCATGGTGATCTTCACCTTTCCATTTTACATTTTATCCTTTGGCAAGCACCTTGTGTTGGAAAGATCTGATATATATATATATATATATATATATATATATATATATATATATATATATATATATATATATATATATATATATCCAATTGGATGTAAGTTAGCATGAACTATTATTGTTGACATTACCCTTGAGGTAAAAGGTTGGGAGGCAACACTATAAGCCCCTATCTTTCTCTGTGTCCGATTAAAACTCCATACCCATAAGTATTGCGTGAGTGTTAGCAATTGTGAAAGACTATATGATAGTTGAGTATGTGGACTTGCTGAAAAGCTCTTATATTGACTCTTTCCAATGTTATGATAAATTGCAATTGCTCCAATGACCGAGATCATAGTTTGTTAGTTCTCAATGGAGTTTCTGATTCATACTTTACATTGTGAATAGATTATTACTTGAGCATAAGAGATCATATGACAATATCCATTTATGTTGCTGTTATAAAAATGATCATGATGCCCTCATGCCGTATTTTATTTTATCGACACCTCTATCTCTAAACATGTGGACATATTTATCGTTATCGGCTTCCGCTTGAGGAAAAGCGAGGTCTAAGCTTGGGGGAATTGATACGCCCATTTTGCATCATGCTTTTATATCAATATTTATTGCATTATGGGTTGTTATTACACGTTATTTCACAATACTTATGCCCATTCTCTCTTATTTTACAAGGTTTACATGAAGAGGGAGAATGCCGGCAGTTGGAATTCTGGGCTGGAAAAGGAGCAAATATTAGAGACCTATTCTGCATAGCTCCAAAAGTCCTGAAACTTCACGGAAGTTATTTTTTGAATTAATAAAAAATACTGGCGAAAGAATCCACCAGAGGGGCCCCACACCCTGGCCACGAGGGTGGGGGGCGCGCCCTACCCCCTAGGCACGCCCCTGCCTCGTGGGCCCCCTGGCAGGCCTCCGGTGGCCATCTTCTGCTATATGAAGTCTTTCGTCCGAGAAAAAATCATAAGCAAGCTTTCGGGACGAAACTCCGCCTCCACGAGGCGGAACCTTGGCGGAACCAATCTAGGGCTCCGGTAGAGCTATTCTGCCGAGGAAACTTCCCTCCGGGAGGGAGAAATCATCACCATCGTCATCACCAACGATCCTCTCATCGGGAGGGGGTCAATCTCCATCGACATCTTCACCAGCACCATCTCCTCTCAAACCCTAGTTCATCTCTTGTATCCAATCTTTGTCCCAAAGCCTCAGATTGGTACCTGTGGGTTGCTAGTAGTGTTGATTACTCCTTGTAGTTGATGCTAGTTGGTTTATTTGGTGGAAGATCATATGTCCAGATCCTTTATGCATATTAATACCCTCTGATTATGAACATGAATATTTAGTTATGTTTGTTCCTGAGGACATGGGAGAAGTCTTGCTATAAGTAGTCATGTGAATTTGGTATTCGTTCGATATTTTGATGAGATGTATGTTGTTTTTCCTCTAGTGGTGTTATGTGAACGTCGACTACATGACACTTCACCATTGTTTGGGCCTAGAGGAAGGCATTGTGAATTAATAAGTAGATGATGGGTTGCTAGAGTGACAAAAGCTTAAACCCTAGTTTGTGAGTTGCTTCGTAAGGGGCTGATTTGGATCCATATGTTTCATGCTATGGTTAGGTTTACCTTAATACTTCTTTTGTAGTTGCGGATGCTTGCAATAGGGGTTAATCATAAGTGGAATGCTTGTCCAAGAAAGGACAGCACCCAAGCACCGGTCCACCCACATACCAAATTATCAAAGTAACGAACGCGAATCATATGAGCGTGATGAAAACTAGCTTGACGATAATTCCCATGTGTCCTCGGGAGCGTTTTCCTTCATATAAGAGTTTGTCCAGGCTTGTCCTTTGCTACAAAAAGGATTGGGCCATCTTGCTGCAACTTATTTACTTTCATTACTTGTTACTCGTTACAAATTACCTTATCACAAAACTATCTGTTACCGATAATTTCAGTGCTTGTAGAGAATACCTTACTGAAAACCGCTTATCATTTCCTTCTGGTCCTTGTTGGGTTCGACACTCTTACTTATCGAAAGGACTACGATAGATCCCCTATACTTGTGGGTCATCAGTGAGGCAGAGGGTGGTGGCGGCGGCGCGACGGCAATGCGGCAGGGTTCCCTGCGTGCGTGCTCCTACTCATGGCCAAGTGAAAAAGAAAGAATTGGAAGGAAGAGAGGAAGAAGGAGAAAGGAGAGGATCTGGGCAGCACAGGAGTTCCGGTGGTGCGGCGTGCGCGGGGTTGAGGAAGAAGGAGAAAGGAGAGAATCTGGGAGGCGTTGGAGTTCCCGGTGGTGCGGCGTCCGCGAGGGCGTGGGAGAGGTGGTGGATCAATCGCTGAGCGCGTGGAGGAAGGAGGGGAGGCACTCGGGAGGCTTGTGAGATTTGGGATGCGGGGAGAGGCGTTGAAGCAGCGGTGACCATTGAGGAGGGGGAGTGTTGCGCATGGTCCCTCGCTGGACAGAGAGGGAGTGAGAAGAAGGCGTTGGGGGAGAGACGACATGATTTGGGGGCTGAGAAGATAAGGCTGGACTACAGATGAATAAGGTAAAACAAATGCATGCACATGTCCCTCCTGAGCATCTTCATTTGTTTCTCGCCGTGCACCCATGCATGCATTTGTTTGCTTCTGGAGTTTTACATACACACTGTCCGGCTGTAAGTGTTGTGGAAGAATGTTAGCTTACTACAGTAAATGAAACAATCTTCCACAACACTTACAGCCGGACTGGCTGGGTCAATGAATGCATTCATAAGGAACTTGCAAAGCTGCATATGAGTTCCCAAGAAATCTTCCAACATTCTTTAGAGCATCTCCAGCTGGTCCATCAAGTTTTTTGGGGTTTTTATGTGAGCTGCTTTTGCAACTTTCGAATAAACCCATCCCTAATGAAAAAAAATCTAGCTCTCTCTTCACTTGCATTAAACACATAGGCACCTTCATTTTATCATCATAAGAATTCAAATAATTATGCTTCAGTTTCAAACCCATAATCTATGATATAAACATAACAAATGGTCCAAATGCATCAAAGTAAACATGAAGAAGTTTATTGTACACGGAGCTCACAAATGCTCAAAAAGGTCTTCCAAAAGTAGTTCAGGCCCTGCAGCAGTCTTTGATCTGTTGATACACTTGAAGAAATTTCTAGAGTCGGTGTTCATCACTCTGATGGTTGACACGCGATGTATAATTTTTTTCTTCCCCTCATTCTCATAGCAGAAGTCTTTTGGCTAGACTTGCTCCTTCTTTCTTATCATGTTTTGCATGCTCATGCATGTTCTGATGATGCTATCATGATGCTCCAGAAATGCTTTTGGTCCCGAAATCAAATACTCTTGATTTCGAAATCTTGCAGGGCCCAAACAATGGCAAATCATGCTCGCAATGCCTCAAATGCTTATTGTTGCCTGAGGGTTTGATATTGTCTTCACAAATATTGACCATGAAGGATATATTCCATCTGCAAGATAGCAACCTGTGTTGTAAGTTCACTGGTGGTGCCTCCATGTTAGATATCCTTGCAAATAAATGAGATCATTGCACATTTACGTCATTTTGAGATCCCGATAGACCAAAATATGAATGGCAAATTCATAGATCATTTGATGACACAACTTTGAAGAATTATGGTTGCATCTTTACTGTGACATTTCAGTTGCCCATGTTATGTTGTAGGGAAATTCTTTCACCTTCAGTGCATGCAATCGATGCTTCCAAGCATGACGAGGAAGTCTTTTGATGCACTCATCTGCAGAAACTTATAGTGTCCATGTCATTTGGTGCTTGGAGATATTTCTCTCCAAAGATCTCAATGACAACCTTCACAAATTTCTTCCAACCTTTTATGACTGTGCTCTCTGCACTCCACTCCAATCATCAACGGCATGTTTGTTTCTGTGCATCATTTTTTTGCGCGCCAACTTCAACTACTGCTACTTCTTGAGCTTGCGTTGGGTTTTCCCTTGAAGAGGAAAGGGTGATGCAGCAAAGTAGAGATATGTATTTCCCTCAGTTTGAGAACCATGCACGAATCACCAATACCTGCACAAACAATCAAACAACTTGCACCCAACGTGATAAAGGGGTTGCCGATTCCTTCATGGTTATTTGCAAAAGTGAGATCTGATAGAGACAGATGAAACTAAACAAACGATAAAGTACATAATTTTTGGTTTGTAGATCGAAAAGTAAAAGATTGCAAAATAGTAGATTGGAAACTTATATGATGGAAAATAGACCCTGGGGCCATATATTTCACTAGAGGCTTCTCTCAATATAGCAAATAATATGGTGGGTGAACAAATTTCTGTCGAGCAATTGATAGAAAAGCGCAAAGTTATGACGATATCCAAGGCAACGATTATGAAATATAGGCATCACGTCCGTGTCAAGTAGACCGAAAGGATTCTGCATCTACTACTATTACTCCACACATCGACCTACTCCTGCCTGTATCTACAGTATTAAGTTCATGAAGAACAGAGTAACGCATTAAGTAAGATGACATGATGTAGAGGAATAAACTCAAGCAATATGATGTAAACCCCATATTTTTATCCTTGATGGCAAAAATACAATACATGCCTTGCTGCCCCTATTGTCACTAGGAAAGGACACCACAAGATTGAACCCAAAGCTAAGCACTTCTCCCATTGCAAGAAAAACCAATCTAGCTGGCCAAACCAAACCAATAGTTCGAAGAGAATTACAAAGACACCAAATCATGCATAAAAGAATTCAGAGAAGATTCAAGTAATATTCATAGATAAGCTGATCATAAATCCACAATTCATCATATCTCGACAAACACACCGCAAAAGAAGATTACGTCTGATAGATCTCCGAGAACATCGAGGAGTGATATGTCTCCAATGTATCTATAATTTTTTATTGTTCCATGCTGTTATATTATCATTCTTGGATGTTTTATAATCATTTTATAGTCATTTTATATTATTTCGTGGGACTAATCTATTGACATAGTGCCTAGTGCCAGTTACTGTTTTTTGCATGTTTTTTACATCGCAGGAAATCAATATCAAACGGAGTCCAAACACCGCGAATTTTTTTGGAGATTTTTCATGGACCAGAACACCCATGATGGGCCAGAGCAGCACCTGGTAGGTTGTGCCCACCTCGGTGGCCTCCCGCACCCCCTCTTTACCCTATAAATTCACAAATATTATGAAATCCCTCGGGGTTAACCTAGATGAGAAGTTCCGCCGCCGCAGGCCTCTGTAGCCACTTAAAACTAATCTAGACCCTGTTCCGACACCCTGCCGGAGGGGGAAATCATCTCCAATGGCCATCTTCATCATCCCGGCGGCCACCACGATGAGGAGGGAGTAGTCCACCCTCGGGGTCGAGGGTTTGTACCAGTAGCTATGTGTTTAATCTCTCTCTCTCTCTCTCTCTCTCTCTCTCGTGTTCTTGAGATGTCACGATCTTGATGTATTGCGGGCTTTGTTAATATAGTCGGATCATATCGTTTTTCCCCTCTCTATCTTGTTGTGATGAATTGAGTTTTTCCCTTTGAGATTTCGTTGTTATCGGATTGAATAATTTTATGGATTTGAGAACACTTGATATATGTCTTGCAATTGAATACTCGTGGTGATAATGGGGTATCGTATTCATTCACTTGATATATGTTTTGGCACTCAACCCGCGGATTCCCGAGGTGACATTGGGGTAATCTATGCATAGGGGTTGATGCACGTTCTTGTCTTTGTTTCTCCGGTAGAAATCTTGGGGCAATCTTTGAAGTTTTTTTTGTTGTATTGAGTATTATGAATTTGAATTTGCTTTGGTGTTATTTTAGTATGAACTCTAGGATACATCGAACGAAAATAATAGCTTTGTGTTATTTTAGTACGAACTCTTGAATAGATCAAACGGAAAGAATAGCTTTGAGGTGATTTCGTACCCTACAAACAATTTATTCTTATGTTCTCCACTAGATAGGAACTTAGGAGTGATTCTTCATCGCACTTTGAGGGGTGGTTATATGATCCAATTATATTAGCATTGTGGAGAGGCTGCACTAGCGAAAGTACGGACCCTAGGTCTCATTTTCAAGCATTGTAATACCGTTTTTGTGCCCGTTTACTATTTGCTACCTTGATGTTTTTATTTATTCAGATTATAAAAACATATTTCTACCATCAATATTACACTTTTATCATCATCTCTTCGCCAAACTAGTGCACCTATACAATTTGCCATTGTATTGGGTGTGTTGGGGACACAAGAGATTTCTTATATTTGGTGCAGGGTCGTTTGAGAGAGACCATCTTCATCCTACACCTCTTACGGATTGATAAACCTTAGGTCATCCACTTGAGGGAAAATTGCTAATGTCCTACAAAACTCTGCGCTTGGAGGCCCAACACGTGTCTACAAGAATAAAGTTGCATAGTATACATCAAGGAGAACATGGTATTGAGAATTAAAGAGAGAGAAGAAGCCATCTAGCTACTAGCTATGGACCCATAGGTCTGTGGTAAACTACTTACGCTTCTTCGGAAGGGTAATAGAGTTGATGTAGATGCCCTTCGTGATCGAATCCCCCTCCGGCAGGATGCCAGAAAAGGACCCAAGATGGGATCTCATGGGAACAGAAGGTTGTAGCGGTGGAAAAGTGTTTTCGTGGATACTTCTGGTGGTTTGGGAATATTTGTGAATATAAAGGCCGAAGAATTAGGCTAGGGGAGTCACGAGGGGCCCACAAGGCAGGGGCACGCCCTACCCCCTTGTGGCCGCCTCGTGGCTCTTCTGACTTGATCTCCAAGTCTCTGGGGTGTCTTTTGGTCCAAGAAAAATCATCACGAAGGTTTTATTCCGTTTGGACTCCATTTGGTATTCCTTTTCTGCGGAACTCAAAAACAAGGAAAAACAGAAACTGGCAGGGCTCTAGGTTAATAGGTTAGTCCCAAAAATAATATAAAATAACATATTAATGCATATAAAACATCCAAAACATATAATATAATAGCATGGAACAATAAAAAATTATAGATACATTGGAGACGTATCAAGCATCCCCAAGCTTAATTCCTGTTCGTCCTCGAGTAGGTAAATAATAAAAACAGAAATTTTTATGTGGAATGCTACCAGACATATTTATCCATGTAATTTTTCTTTATTGTGGCATGGATGTTCAGATCCTTAAGATTCAAAACAAAAGTTTAATATTGACATAAAACAATAATACTTCAAGCATACTAACAAGGCAATTATGTCTTCTCAAAATAACATGGCCAAAGAAAGTGTATCCCTACAAAATCATATAGTCTCGCTATGCTCCATTTTCATCACACAAAATATTAAAACATGCACAACCCCGACGACAAGCCAAGCAATTGTTTCATACTTTTGATGTTCTCAAACTTTTTCAACTTTCACGCAATACATGAGCGTGAGCCATGGACATATCACTATAGGTGGAATAGAATATGGTGGTTGTGGAGAAGACAAAAAGAAGGAGATAGTCTCACATCAACTAGGCATATCAACGGGCTATGGAGATGCCCATCAATAGATATCAATGCGAGTGAGTAGGGATTGCCATGCAACAGATGCACTAGAGCTATAAGTTTATTAAAGCTCAAAAAGAAAACTAAGTGGGTGTGCATCCAACTTGCTTGCTCATGAAGACCTAGGGCAATTTGAGGAAGCCCATTGTTGGAATATACAAGTCAAGTTCTATAATGAAAAATTCCCACTAGCATATGAAAGTGACAACATAGGAGACTCTCTATCATGAAGATCATGGTGCTACTTTGAAGCACAAGTGTGGAAAAATGGATAGTAAAATTTCCTCTTCTCTCTTTTTCTCTCTCTCTTTTTTTGTTTGGCTTCTTTGGCCACCTTTTTTTATTTAGGCTTCATTGGCCTCTCTTTTTTTCCTCACATGGGGCAATGCTCTAATAATGATGACCATCACACTTTTATTTACTTACAACTCAAGAATTATAACTCGATACTTAGAACAAAATATGACTCTATATGAATGTCTCCCGCGGTGTACTGGGATGTGAAATGACTCAAGAGTGACATGTATGAAAGAATTATGAATGGTAGCTTTGCCACAAATACGATGTCAACTAAATGATCATGCAAAGCAATATGACAATGATGGAACGTGTCATAATAAAATGGAATTGTGGAAAGTTGCATGGCAATATATCTTGGAATGGCTATGGAAATGCCATAATAGGTAGGTATGGTGGCTATTTTGAGTAAGGTATATGGTGGGTGTATGGTACCAGCAAAAGTTGCGCGGTACTAGAAAGGTTAGCAATGGTGGAAGGGTGAGAGTGCGTATAATCCATGGACTCAACATTAGTCATAAAGAACTCACATACTTATTGCAAAAATCTATTAGTTATCGAAACAAAGTACTATGCGCATGTTCCTAGGGGGATAGATTGGTAGGAAAAGACCATCGCTCATCCCCGACCGCCACTCATAAGGAAGACAATCAAAAAATACCTCATGCTCCAACTTCGTCACATAACGGTTCAGCATGCGTGCATGCTACGGGAATCACAAACCTTAACACAAGTATTTCTCCAATTCACAATTACTCACTAGCATGACTCTAATATCACCATCTTTATATCTCAAAACAATCATAAGGAATCAAACTTCTCATAGTATTCAATGCACTTTATATGAAAGTTTTTATTATATCCCTCTCGGATGTCTATCATATTAGGACTAAATTTATAACCAAAGCAAATTACCATGCTGTTTAGAGACTCTCAAAATAATATAAGTGAAGCATGAGAGTTCAATAATTTCTATAAAATAAAGCCACCACCGTGCTCTAAAAAGATATAAGTGAAGCACTAGAGCAAAATTGCCTAGCTCAAAAGATATAAGTGAAGCACATAGAGTATTCTCATAAATCACGATTCATGCATGTCCCTCTCAAAAGGTGTGTACGGCAAGGATGATTGTGCCAAACTAAAAAGCAAAGACTCATATCATACAAGACGCTCTAAGCAAAACACATATCATGTGGTGAATAAAAATATAGCCTCAAGTGAAGTTACCGATAGACGAAGACGAAAGAGGGGATGCCTTCCGGGGCATCTGAAGGAAATATGCCCTAGAGGCAATAATAAAGTTGTTATTTATATTTCCTTATATCATGATAAATGTTTATTATTCATTCTAGAATTGTATTAACTGGAAACTTGATACATGTGTGAATACATAGACAAACCAAAGTGTCCCTAGGATGCCTCTACTTGACTAGCTCATTAATCAAAGATGGTTAAGTTTCCTAACCGTAGACATGTGTTGTCATTTGATGAACGGGATCACATCATTAGGAGAATGATGTGATGGACAAGACCCACCCGTTAGCTTAGCATAATGATCGTTAAGTTTTATTGCTATTGCTTTCTTCATGACTTATACATATTCCTTTTACTATGAGATTATGCAACTCCCGAATACCAGAGGAACACTTTGTGTGCTATCAAATGTCAAAACGTAACTGGGTGATTATAAATATGCTCTACAGGTGTCTCCGAAGGTGTTTGTTGGGTTGGCATAGATCGAGATTAGGATTTGTCACTCCGAGTATCGGAGAGGTATCTCTGGGCCCTCTCGGTAATGCACATCACTATAAGCCTTGCAAGCAATGTGACTAATGAGTTAGTTGCAAGATGATGCATTATGGAACGAGTAAAGATACTTGCCGGTAACGAGATTGAACTAGGTATGAAGATACCAACGATCGAATCTCGGGCAAGTAACATACCGATGACAAAGGGAATAATGTATGTTGTCATTACGGTTTGACCGATAAAGATCTTCGTAGAATATGTAGGAACCAATATGAGCATCCAGGTTCCGCTATTGGTTATTTACTGGAGTTGTGTCTCAGTCATGTCTACATAGTTCTCGAAACCCGTAGGGTCCGCACGCTTAATGTTCTATGACGATTTGTATTATGAGTTATGTGTTCTGGTGACCGAAGATTGTTCGGAGTCCCGGATGAGATCATAGACATGATGAGGAGTCTCGAAATGGTTGAGAGGTAAAGACTGATATATTGGAAGGTAGTATTCAGACACCGAAAGGGTTCCAGAGTGTATTGGGTACATACCGGAGTACCGGAGGGGTTACCGGAACCCCCCGGGGAAAGATATGGGCCATATGGGCCATAGGAGGGAGGCTAACCAGCCCACAAGGGGCAGGTGCACCCCCCCACCACTACAAAAAAAAAGACACATTCGTGACATTTTGGGCCGAACGAATTTTTTCTCTGTCATACATATGACACTTCTATGATGATAATTGTGACAAAACCCGGTATCGTCATAGATGTGGTGGGCTCCTACTTCTATGACAAAAAATCATGACATAAAATGGGCTTTTCGTCCTGGGCGGGCCGGAGACGCAGCTGCATGACATTCTTTGGGCCGTCCATGACGGAAAAAACTATGGTAGAAGCGAGGGGGAGGAAAATTTCGGGGAGTTCCCGGTTACGGTGGGAGGTCGGGGGCGAAGCGGTGCTGCTTTCTCGCACACGCACGCTGCGTGTGTGCGGCGTTGGCTCTAATCGAACCCGAAGCGGCGTTGGGCTCTAATCGAACCCGGCGATTGCACTACAGGCTACGCGTTACTGAACCCGAGCTAACGATTGATGGTTGTCAACTGAACCCGATCGAGCGATTCCTTCGCTACTACTGCTAACTGAAGCCAATCGATGCTGCCTCTGGGATGAACAGTGAGCGTTGCGGGGGGGTGGATGAACAGTGAGCGGTGGCGTTGCCTCTGCATGAACAGGACCTCGTGGTGTGGAGGGCTGGATGAACAGTAGACGGTGGAGGGGTGCCCGTGGAGGGGTGGTTGAACAGGAACCCGTGGTGTGGAGTGTTGGATGAGCAGAGACGGTGGAGGGGTGGTTGAGCGATGGCCGGTGGAGTAGCGCGCGGTGGAGGCTGGATGGACAGGAGCCCGTGGAGGCTGGAGGAGGTCGACGGTAGCCCGTGGAGGCTGGAGGAGGTCGACGGTGGAGATGAACAGTATCCCGTGGAGTCCCGTTTTGCGGTACGCCACACCCCTCTCAGGACCCCTGTTTTGACCGTAGCGCTCCAACACAAGTCCGTTTCGTTCGTTTTGCGGTATGGCACACCCCTCCCAATCAACATGACCCCCGTTTCGACCGTAGGAGGTCCGTTTCCTCCATTTTGCGGTACGCCACACCCCTCCCGATCAACAGGACCCCCGCTTCGACCGTAGGAGGTCCGTTTCCTCCGTTTTGCGGTACGCCAGGCCCCTCCCAATCAACAGGACCCCGTTCCGAACGTAGGAGGTCCGTTTCCTCCATTGTGCGGTACGCCAGGCCTCGTTTCCATCGCCTGTTCCGTCCAAGCCCTCCCGATGAACATGACTACGCATTCCGTTCCGACCCAGCCGGTTGGCTCCCACGCGTTCCGTTGCCTCCTGATGAACACGACGCATTCCGTTGTCTCCCCATGAACACAACGCATTCTGTTGCCTCCCCATGAACACGACGCATTCCGTTGCCTCCCCATGAACACGACGACGACGCTGTTTCTCCGTTCCGACCCATCCATGTACACGAGCCCTGGCCGTACGTATGCGCGAGTAGGCGTTCGAGACCCTGCCCGTATGTACGTACGTGGCCGTATCTTCTTTCTTGCACCCTCGTTGCTGTACGTACGTGTACATGCTACGTGCGCACCTCTATTACGACACGTGCGCGCCTCTACAACGACAAGTATGTACGTACACGTTCACGACCAGAATGACAACGCTACGTACGCTTTGACCAGGTGTATCCCGACTGTCAGGCACTTGCGTGCCAAAATGTAGCTGGTGGGTCCCAGCAGTCAGAGGGGCGAATCGTTTTTTTGTCCGGATGCACTTCCTTTGCGTGCGAAGATGTAGCTGGTGGGTCCCAATAGTTAGGGGGGCGAATCGTTTTTGTTTTTGCCCGGACGCACTTCCTTGTGTGCGAAGATGTAGCTGGTGGGTCCCAGCAGTCAGGGGGGCGAATCGTTTTTTTGCCCGGACGCACTTCCTTGCGTGCGAAGATGTAGCTGGTGGGTCCCAACAGTCAGGGGGGCGAATCATTTTGTTTTTTTCCCCGAACACACTTCCTTGCGTGCGAAGGTGTAGCTGGTGGGTCCCAGCAGTCAGGGGGAAACGTTTTTTTCGCGAAATATGGTGGCCTGTCCGGTGGGTCCCCGCTGTCAGGTGGAGGAATAATTATTTTGGGCGTAATAAGGAGGCACTTCCTTGTCTGCGGCCGTGGACCCACTGTCGCCTCTCCACGTCTGATCCACGTCCGATGGAAGCCGTTCCTTGACAACGTTGACCACACGGCGCCGAGAGCACCAGGCGGTGGACGACGGCGAGGCCTAGGAAGGGGACGACGCGGAGCCGGGAAGACGCGGCAAATGGATGTGTGACGCCCGTAATTACGCTTCTGAGAATCCCGCTAATGATGTCACGTCACCTCGATTCTTGTGGATAAACTTCGCTAGTTCGAACCTTGTTCAATTCCAAATTCAAAATCGAGCAAACAATAAAAGTTTTCAAATATTAAAACTAAAATGTTAGAGAGGTGACATATAAGGCATAGGTAATTATGGTGGAGAAACCACATTTTATAAAAGGTTTAAATGCACTTAAGTAATTAAGGTAGTAGGTAAAACAATTACTTAAATGCTTTTAAAATAATAAACTATTACAAACCATTTTATTTTGGAGAGCTAAATTATTAGTGGCAAAGGCACAATTTGTAACACTAAATTAGGTGCCACTTTTGTATTTTATTAAAACTAAAATAAATAGAAACTATGATAAATCGAAAAGGATAAACAAAAAGAAAACAAAGAAAAGGCGAAAAGAAAAGAAAAGGACCCCCTGGGCCTCTTGGCCCGAAAGGCGAAGGTAGCCCAACTAGACCGACCGGCCCAACCCTTCCCAGTCATCTCCTCTCTTTCCTCAGACGACCGAGGGACGGGCTCCCGCCGTCGTCCCTCCGGACCGCACCGCGCCTGCTTCACCACCGATGGGAAGATAAGGCCGCCCCCCAGGCGCCTCGGTTCCTCCCGGCCTCCTCCCGCTCTCATCCACTCCTCTCCTCTCCCAGTGCCCCTCTCCGGTTCGCCCACTCCCGAACGCCTCCGTCGCCATTGTTGCCGCCGACCTCGCTGCCATCATCGCCCCACGCCGAGCCGGGAGGTCCGACGAACCGTTGTCCTCTACGCCGTCTTCCTCGCCCACGAGGTCAAGCTGGGAGCCCCACATCGACCGGATCGAGGTCATCTTCAACCTCCGCCCGCTGCTTGCCGTCTTGATTCGCCTCATCGGAACCTCCCGAGCCCACTTTGCTCACCCACAGCTCGATGTGAGCTCCTCTCTCCGTTCCCCATCTCTTTCCCCTCAAATTAGTGTCGTTTGGCCCCACACGTTGGCCGCCTGACAGACAGTGCTCGGCTTGGCGCCAGCGCTCCTCGTCCGCTGCTCCATTGACGCGCCCTAGCCGCGCCAGAGCCTCCTCGCAGCGTCGCCGCCTTGACCTTTAGTCGCCAGCGCCAGCCCACACCTGCCTTGCCGCTCTCGCTGAAGTCACAGCATTGCCGCCGCTACTCTCATGAGTAGTCGCCGCTGCTGCTCAACGCATCTTTCTTCGCTGAATGCTATTGTATCTATGGCTAGCGTTGCGAATATTATTGACTAACCCCTTGACAGCCTCTAATCAGTGGGTAAACAACTACTAATAGGCCAAGAAAAATTATGAGTAGAAAGTATACTTGACAAACTTCATTTTATCCCATTGGACCAAATCCTTTCGATGAATGGATTAAATCGTATGAAAATCACAAAAGGCTATCTTCTGTTTACAAAGAACATAGCTAACCCCTAGTTGTGTGTGTGCGTGTGTGTTCTGTGTTTGTGAGGCCGGCCCCATGTTCAATTAGTTTAGGGTTAATTAGTATTTAGGTTAGCTACTAGCAGATGACATGTGGCCCCCATTAATTAGGTTAGTATTTATTTATTTATTTAGGTATAGCCTATGACATGTGGGATCCACTTCTACTATTCATGTGTTGACCGGTCAAATGTTGGTGGTTCAACCCAGCCCCACCGGCCCGCTGTCATACATTGTGGCTAGAATAGTGCTAGGTGGCAAAGTATTTCACCGTTTATAATTCAAGTTAAATAAATTCTAGAAATCATTTAAACTTTGAAAATTCATATAAAATTAACCGTAACTCGGATGAAAAAACTTTGTACATGAAAGTTACTCGAGCAGCACGAGACGAATCGGATACGCAGATCCGTTCGTCCGCCACACACCCCTAACCTATCGAACCTGCAAACTTTCCTCTCCGGTTCAAGCATCGACAGACGTCTCGAACCGGAAAACTTTCCGGATGTTTCCCCTTCGCCAAGATCGCTTAGCGCTGCGTTAGAACACGTCTAGCTCATGTCTGTTGTCTGTTATGCACTTGCTCGCTATGTATTTACTGTTTCTTCCCCTCTTCTCTCCGGAGACCCCGAGACCGATGCTAATGACCCTGTGATCGACTACGTCCACCGACCCTCTCTCTTGCCGAGCAACCAGCAAGCCCCCCTTGATCACCAGATATCGCCTACTCTTGTCTACACTGCTTGCATTAGAGTAGTATAGCATGTTACTGTTTTCAGATACTCCTATACTGTTGCATAGCCTGTCCTTGTAACTTCTGTTGTTACCTAACCTGCAATCCTATATGCTTAGTATAGGATGCTAGTACTTTCATCTGTGACCCTACTTTCTTGTCCGTCTGCCGTGCTATACTATCGGGCCGTGATCACTCGGGAGGTGATCACGGGTATATACTATATACCTTACACTATTACATACCTGTGGTACTGTTCGGAGATGGGGGCTGAAAGGACGGTGGTTCCATCCCGGTAGAGGTGGGCCTAGGTTCCCACGGCCCCGATCGATACTTTGTGGCGGAGCGCAGGCAGGTTGAGACCGCCTAGGAGAGAGGTGGGCCTGCCCCTGTTCGGCGCTCATGTTACTTAACACGCTTAACGAGGTCTTGGTATTTGATCGGGTTGGCTACGAGCTTATACGCACTAACCATCTACGGGAGTAGTTATGGGTATCTGGCGTCGTGGTATCACCAAGCACTTTGACGTCACGACGGAGCGCGGCGCCGGATTGGACCGAACGCCTGATGGGCTAGGTCTGCTTCGGCCGCGTCACAGCGAACGCAGGTGTGCTTAGGGCGATGGGCCCAGACCCCTGCGCGCTTAGGTTTAGACCGGCGTGTTGGCCTCTCTGTTGTGCCTAGGTGGGGCTGCGACGTGTTGATCTTCCGCGGTCGGGCATGACCCCGGAAAGTGTGTCCGGCCAAATGGGATCAAGCGTGCTGGGTAAGATGGTGCACCCCTGCAGGGAAGTTAATCTATTCGGATAGCCGTGATCTTGATATGAGGACGACTTGGAGTTGTACCTTGAGCTTATGACAACTAGAACCGGATACTTGATAAAACACACCCTTCCAAGTGCCGATATAACCGTGGTCGCTCTCGCTCGGGGATATGAGCGAGGGATTGCGGGTAGGATTATTGCTATATGATGTTACTTGGAGGACTTCCGTTGTCCCTCCTACCTGCATTGCAAGACGGTGTCCGAAGCGTAGTCTTCGTTAAGACTAGCTATCCCCTCTTATTACGGCATTCTGCGATTCAGTCCATCGATATGGCCTTTACACATATATCCATGCATATGTAGTGTAGCTCCTTGCTTGCAGTACTTTGGATGAGTACTCACGATTGCCTTGTTCCCCTTTTCCCTACCTCTACTCGATTGCTGCAACTGCACGATGGAGCCCAGAGCGAGACGCCACCGTCGATGGCGACTACTACTGGAGGCGCCTACTACTACGTGCAGCCGGCACGACGACCGGGAGTGACCTAGGAGGATCCGAGCGGGAGGCCCGCTCCTCTTCGATCTGTATCCCGGTTTGTGCTAGCCATCTTATGGCACCTTGTTTAACTTATGTCGTACTCAGATATTGTTGCTTCACTGACTTCGTCTATGATCGAGCACTTGTATTCGAGCCCTCGAGGCCCCTGGCTTGTATTATGATGCTTGTATGACTTATTTTATTTGTAGAGTTGTGTTGTGATATCTTCTCGTGAGTCCTTGATCTTGATCGTACACATTTGCGTGCATGATTAGTGTACGATTGAATCGGGGGCGTCACAAGTTGGTATCAGAGCCGACTGCCTGTAGGAATACCCCTTCCAACTCCTTGGCCGAAGTCGAGTCTAGACATTGCAAAACTTTTACTAACATGGCTGTGTGTCTTATGGGCACACGTCGCCATTGGGTGGTATTAGGATCTTTTACTCCTCGATCTTTACTCTGGGATTCTGGACTCTCTTCTATTCGGGTTAAACGATTTTGCTAAAAACAAAACTAACTTAGGTTCTCGCAAGTACTTTCTCCCGGAGAGCCCCTCACTTCAGATGATCGTCTGCTAATCAGAAGATTCCGAAGATACTATCTGATGTTCTCTCGAGGCTTTGTGCCCATCACTTTTGCTATTCCTGACCACCGATAAATCCGTATGAATAACTACTTACACTTGCCATTCCTATGGTCATCCCCCATTGATCTTGTTATTACAAGATACCCCGAAGTTTTCTCTATTGTTCCAAGAATACTTTGTGCCTACTGCCTAGCAGTTCTTGTCACATGAATACCCCTTATAAATCCTCGCACTTGTCGAGTATCCGCTCATCCCCAGTTGTTCATGTGTTTCACAAAAGCCTTCAAAATAAAATTCGAGCTTCCGAGAATCCTCTGGAGCCTTTGGCTCTTGGAATTCTTGCTTGCTTGCATTATGGTTAATCCCATAAGTCTCTTAGTCATATTGACATTCCTTGTCATTATCATTTTGGGTCTGTTGACTCAATATGTTTGCAAATACCCGCAATCATCATTGATCCTTATAAATTACCTTTCTGGCGGAGCTGCCATTCTTTTAACTGGAATTGGTTCTCGACCGATCCAATTGCCGTTGATTGTACCCTAAGGCTATTCAACTTATCCACCCCTAAATCAGAGCATTGCTTTTGATCCCTTGTTTTGGGAATCATAATTCCTTTGCATTTGACAATTGAGTTAGTCAGTTGTTTCTATAATCTGCTTCCTCTAGTTGAGTACTGATGCTCACGTCAGATCCCTTGTGCACCGCCATATCCACTGTTGGATTATTATCGATGATGACCTTCATAATTAATCACTTTGTGAGTTCCTTTCCGATACATATTGCCTTTGGTAAATTGTATCCTTCCTTTTGCCAACCATGCTCCGCTTCGAAAGCTGGTGGTACTTACTATTGAAGCTTGTGGTATATGTTTCCATGATACCCTGCCGGGTTGAACCTATATCTTCCTTTATATGTGTGAACTCGGGAGTTTTCACGGGTCATACTCATCTGGTATTTCACCAGGTAAAACTTTCAACACTAATGCCTTTATCAAAGCGAGAAGTGAATGGAAGGTTATACATTGAAGAAGTGGGAGTCGACCTTGAACTTTGTGATCATGCCCAGGGACACGATGTAGATCTTATCATTAAAGCTTCTCTTAAATAATTATCCCTTTGGTATAAGTTCATCTTATATCAGGGATCTGGCCTTTTGAAATCGTGGTTCCGACCATGTTCTCTTGTAAATACCATTTCTCGTGCAAGTTTTAGCACTTGTCTTCTGTAGAGCAAAAACCCCCGTCCAACCTCTACTTTGATATGTCATCGAGTATTACCCCCTGGTATCTCGAGATTACCTTGGAACTTCATAACTTCTTATGAGTTCTTCATCAAGTGCTACCTTCCCACTGATTCCAATTTTTCACGGGCTCTGAGTTATTAAACACTCAAAGACACCGATAACTGAACCGAGTCCGTGAAGGAAATATGCCCTAGAGGCAATAATAAAGTTATTATTTATTTCCTTATATCATGATAAATGTTTATTATTCATGCTAGAATTGTATTAACCGGAAACATAATACATGTGTGAATACATTGACAAACAGATAGTCACTAGTATGCCTCTACTAGACTAGCTCATTAATCGAAGATGGTTATGTTTCCTAACTATAGACATGTGTTGTCATTTGATTAATGGGATCACATCATTAGGAGAATGATGTGATTGACATGACCCATTTCATTAGCTTAGCACTTGATCGTTTAGTATGTTGCTTATGCTATCTTCATGACTTATACAAAGTTCTGCAACTATGAGATTATGCAACTCCGTTTACGGAGGAACACTTTGTGTGCTGCCAAAGCGTCACTGGCGTAATCTGGGTGATTATAAAGGTACTCTACAAGTGTCTCCGAAAGTATATGTTGAGTTGGCATGAATCAAGATTAGGATTTGTCACTCCGATTGTCGGAGAGGTATCTCTGGGCCTTCTCGGTAATACACATCACATAAGCCTTGCAAGCATTGCAACTAATGAGTTAGTTGTGATATGATGTATTACGGAACGAGTAAAGAGACTTTCCGATAGCGAGATTAAACTAGGTATTGGATACCGACGATCGAATCTCGGGTAAGTAACATACCGATGACAAAGGGAACAACGTATGTTGTTATGCGGTTTGACCGATAAAGATCTTCGTAGAATATGTAGGAACCAATATGGGCATCCAGGTTCCGCTATTGGTTATTGACCGAGAATGGTTCTAGGTCATGTCTACATAGTTCTCGAACCGTAGGGTCCATGCGCTTAAGGTTTCAATAGCGGTTATATTATGAGTTTATGTATTTTGATGTACGAAGGAGTTCGAGTCCGGATGTGATCACGGACATGACGAGGAGTCTCGAAATGGTCGAGACATAAAGATTGATATATTGGATGGTTATATTCGGACACGGAAAGGTTCGGAAGTTTCGGAGAAAACGAGTGGGAGGGTTACGGAACCCCGGGAAGTTATGGGCCTTATTGGGCCAAGAGGGGAGAGAGGGCTGCACCAGAGGTGGCGCCCCCTCCATGGGGAGTCCGAATTGGACTAGGAGGGGCGCCCCCCCTCTCCTCTCCTCTCTTTCCTTCCCCTTCCCTCTTCCTTGTAGGACTAGGAAGGGAGTCCTACTCCTACTAGGAGGAGGACTCCCCCCCTGGTAGCGCCCCAAGGGCTGGCAGCCCTCCCCTTGCTCCTTTATATCTGAGGCGGGGGCACCCTAGGACACACAAGTTGATCTTCGTGATCGTTCCTTAGCCGTGTCGGTGCCCCCTCCACCATATTCCACCTCGATCATATTGTAGCGGTGCTTGGCGAAGCCTGTGACAGTAGAACATCAAGATCGTCACCACGTCGTCTTGTCGGAACTCCTCCCGACGCTTTGCTGGATCGGGCCGGGGATCGTCATCGAGCTGAGCGTGTGCCAAGAACTCGGAGGTGCGGAGTTTGGTGCTTGGATCGGTCGGATCGTGAAGACGTCGACTACATCAACAGCGTTGTTATAACGCTTCCGCTTTCGGTCTCACGAGTGCGTGGGCGGACACTCTCCCTCTCGTTGCTATGCCATCACCATGGTCTTGCGTGTTCGTAGGAAATTTTTGAAATTACTCGTTACCCATGATGGCATCCGAGCCTGGTTTTATGCGTTGATGTCATATGCACGAGTAGAACACAAGTGAGTTGTGGGCGATACAAGTCATACTACCTACCAGCATGTCATACTTTGGTTCAGCGGTATTGTGAGATGAAGCGGCCGGACCGACATTACGCGTGCGCTTACGCGAGACTGGTTTCACCGCTGTGAGCACTTGTTGCTTAAAGGTGGTGGCGGGTGTCTGTCTCTCTCACTTTAGTTGAACTGAGTGTGGCTCGCCCGGTCCTTGAGAAGTTTAAAGCGGAGTCTATTTGACGAAATATCGTTGTGGTTTTGATGCGTAGGTAAGAACGGTTCTTGCTCAGCCCGTAGCAGCCACGTAAAACTTGCAACAACAAAGTAGAGGGCGTCTAACTTGTTTTTGCAGGGCATGTTGTGATGTGATATGGTCAAGGCGTGATGCTATATTTTATTGTATGAGATGATCATGTTTTGTAACGAGTTATCGGCAATGGCGAGAGCCATATGGTTGTCGCTTTATTGTATGAAATGCAAATGCCATGTAATTGCTTTACTTTATCACTAAGCGGTAGCGATAGTCGTAGAAGCAATAGTTGGCGAGGCGACAACGATGCTACGATGGAGATCAAGGTGTCGCGCCGGTGGCGATGGTGATCATGGCGGTGCCGGAGATGGAATCACAAGCACAAGATGATGATGGCCATATCATATCACTTATATTGATTGCATGTGATGTTTATCCTTTATGCATCTTATCTTGCTTTGATTGACGGTAGCATTATAAGATGATCTCTCACTAAAATTATCAAGTAGTGTTCTCCAGTATGCACCGTTGCCAAAGTTAAATCGTGCCGAGACACCCGTGATGATCGGTGTGATAAGCTCTCGTCCATCTACAGCGGGTGTAAGCCAGTTTTGCACACGAGAATACTCAGGTTATACTTGGCGAGCCTAGCATATGCAGATATGGCCTCGGAACACGGAGACCGAAAGGTCGGCGTGAATCATATAGTAGATATGATCAACATAAGATGTTCACCATTGAAAACTACTCCATCTCACGTGATGATCGGTTATGGTTTAGTTGATTTGGATCACGTGATCACTTAGATGACTAGAGAGATGTCTGTCTAAGTGGGAGTTCTTAAGTAATATGATTAATTGAACTTAAATTTATCATGAACTTAGTACCGATAGTATTTTGCTTGTCTATGTTTCTGTAGATAGATGGCTCGTCTTTGTTGTTCCGTTGAATTTTAATCGTTCCTTGAGAAAGCAAAGTTGAAAGATGATGGTAGCAATTACACGGACTGGGTCCGTAACTTTGAGGATTATCCTCATTGCTGCACGGAAGAGTTCGTCTGGATGCACCGCTAGGTGCCGAACTCTTCTTGATGCTGGCCGGCGGCGTTAGAGCGTCTGGCGAGCAAAGCGATGACTACTCTATAGTTCGATGTGTGCCATGCTTTACGGCTTAGAACCGGGTCTTCAACGGCGTTTTGAAGCGTCATGGAGCATATGAGATGTTCCAGGAGTTGAAGTTGATATTTCAACAGAATGCCCGGATTGAGAGATATGAAGTCTCCAATAAGTTCTATAGCTACAAGATGGAGGAGAATAGTTACATCGGTGAGCACATACTCAAAATGTGCGGGTATTACAATCACTTGAATCAAGCGGGAGTTAATCTTCCGGATGATTGTGTCATTGACAAATTCTTCAATCACGCCACCAAGCTACAAAGGCTTCGTGATGAACTATAATATGCAAGGGTTAGTAAAGACTATGCACGAGCTCTTCGCAATGCTAAAGGCTGGAGGTAGAAATCAAGAAGGAGCATCAAGTGTTGATGGTCAATAAGACCACTAGTTTCAAGAAGAAAGGCAAAGGGAAGAAGAAGGGAACTTCAAGAAGAACAGCAAACAAGTTGTTGATCGGAGAAGAAACCCAAGTCTGGACCTAAACCTGAAAGCGAGTGCTTCTCCGCAAGCGGTAGTCCTTTGGAAGCGGAACTGCCCCAAGTATTTGGCGGATAAGAAGGATGGCAAGGTGAACAAAGGTATATGTGATATACATGTTATTGATGTGTACCTTACTAGAGCTCATGATAGTACAGGTATTTGATCTGGTTACATTGCTAATATTTGCAACTCGAAGCAGGGACTACGGATTAGCGAACAACGGCAAAGGGCGAGGTGACGATCTGGCGTGGGAAAGCGGTTCCAAAGTCGATGTGATCGCGATCGACACGCTACCTCTACATCTACCTTGGGATTAGTTTTAGACCTGAATAATTGTTATTTGGTGCCAGCGTTGAGCATGAACATTATATCTGGATCTTGTTTGATGCGAGGCGGTTATTCATTTAAATCGAGAGAATAATGGTTGTTCTATTTATATGAATAATATCTTTTATGGTCATGCACCCTTGAAGAGTGGTCTATTTTTAATGAATCTCGATAGTAGTGATACACATATTCATAATGTTGAAACCAAAAGATGCAGAGTTGATAATGATAGTGCAACTTATTTGTGGCACTTGCCGTTTAGGTCATATCGGTATAAAGCGCATGAAGAAACTCCATCTTGATGGACTTTTGGAGTCACTTGATTATGAATCACTTGGCACTATGAACCGTGCCTCATGGGCAAGATGACTAAAACCCGTTCTCGGTACTATGGAGAGAGCAACAGATTTGTTGGAAATCATACATACAGATGTATGTGGTCCGATGAATGTTGAAGCTCGTGGCGGATATCGTTATTTTCTCACCTTCACAGATGATTTAAGCAGATATGGGTATATCTACTTAATGAAACATAAGTCTGAAACATTTGAAAAGTTCAAAGAATTTGAGTGAAGTTGAAAATCATCGTAATAAGAAAATAAAGTTTCTACGATCTGATCGTGGAGGCGAATATTTGAGTTCTGAGTTTGGTCTACATTTGAAACAATGCGGAATAGTTTACGCAACTCCGCCACCGGAACACCACAGCGCAATGGTGTTTCGAGCGTCATGTCGCACTTTACTAGATATGGTGCGATCTATGATGTCTCTTACAGATTTACCGCTATCATTTTGGGGATATGCTCTTGAGGCGGCCGCATTCACGTTAAATAGGACACCGTCAAAATCCGTTGAGGCGGCGCCTTATGAACTATGGTTTAGCAAGAAACCAAAGTTATCGTTTACGAAAGTTTGGGGTTGCGATGCTTATGTGAAGAAACTTCAACCTGATAAGCTTGAACCCAAATCGGAAAATGTGTCTTCATAGGATACCCAAAGGAGACAATTGGGTATACCTTCTATCACAGATCCGAAGGCAAAACATTCGTTGCTAAAATGGATCCTTTCTAGAAGGAGTTTCTCTCGAAAGAAGTGAGTGGGAGGAAAGTGGAACTTGATGAGGTAATAGTACCAGCTCCCTTATTGGAAAGTAGTTAATCACGTAAATCAGTTTACGTAACACCTACACCGATTAGTTTGGAAGATAATGATGAAGATCATGAAACTTCAGATCAAGTTGTCCTTTGAACTCAGTAGATCAACGAGAATAAAATCCGCACGAGTGGTACGGTAATCCTATTCGGAAGTCATGCTACTAGATCATGGTGAACCTACGAACTATGAAGAAGCGATGGTGAGCCCAGATTCCATAAAATGGCTTGAAGCCATGAAATCTGAGATGGGATCCATGTATGAGAACAAAGTATGGACTTTGGTAGACTTGCCCGATGATCGGCAAGCTATTGAGAATAAATGGATCTTTAAGAAGAAGGCTGACGGCGATGGTAATGTAGCTGTCTACAAAGCTCGACTTGTTGCAAAAGGTTTTCGACAAGTTCAAGGGGTTGACTACGATGAGACTTTCTCACCCGTAGCGATGCTTAAGTCCGTCCGAATCATGTTAGCAATTGCCGCATTTATGATTATGAAATTTGGCAAATGGATGTAAAAACTGCATTCTTGAATGGATTTCTAGAAGAAGAGTTGTATATGATGCAACGAGAAGGTTTTGTTGATCCAAAGGGTGCTAACAAAGTGTGCAAGCTCAACGATCAATTTATGGTGCAGTGCAAGCCTCTCGGAGTTGGAATAAGCGCTTTGATAGTGTGATCAAAGCATATGGTTTTATCTGAGACTTTTGGAGAAGCTTGTATTTACAAGAAAGTGAGTGGGAGCTCTGTAGCATTTCGATATTATATGTGGACGACATATTGTTGATTGGAAATGATATAGAATTTCTGGATAGCATAAAGGATACTTGAATAAAAGTTTTCAATGAAAGACCTCGGTGAAGCTGCTTACATATTGGGCATCAAGATCTATAGAGATAGATCAAGGCGCTTAATAGGACTTTCACAAAGCACATACCTTGATAAAGTTTTGAAGAAGTTCAAAATGGATCAGGCAAAGAAAGGTTTTTACCTGTAGTACAAGGTGTAAGATTGAGTCGGACTCAATGCCGACCACAGCAGAAGATAGAGAAAATGAAAAATGTTCCCTATGCTTCAGCCATAGGCTCTATCATGTATGCAATGCTGTGTACCAGACTGACGTATGCTTAGCTGTAAGCTTGGCGGGAAGGTACCAAAGTAATCCAGAGTGGATCCTTTGGACAGCGGTCAAGAACATCTGAAATACGAAAAGGACTAAGGATATGTTTCTCGTATATGGAGGTGACAAAGAGCTAGTCGTAAATGGTTACGTCGATGCAAGCTTTGACACCGATCCGGACGATTCTAAATCGCAAACCGGATCGTATTTTTATTAAGCGGTGGAGCTGTCGGTTGGTGCAGTTCTAAACAAAGCGTCGTGGCGGGATCTACATGTGAAGCGGAGAACATAGCTGCTTGGAAGCAGCAAATGAAGGAGTCTGGATGAAAGAGTTCATTTCGATCTAGGTGTCATACCTAGTGCATCGGGACCAATGAAGATCTTCTCGTGACAATCTTGGTGCAATTGCCTTGGCAAAGGAATCCAGATTTCACAAGAGGACCAAGCATATCAAAAGGCGCTTCAATTCCATTGGGACCAAGTCCAAGTGGGAGACATAGAGATTTGCAAAATACATACGGATCTGAATGTTGCGGACCGTTGACTAAGCCTCTTCCACGAGCAAAACATGATCGACACCAAGACTCCATGGGTGTTAGAATCATTCTTGTGTAATCTAGATTATTGACTCTAGTGCAAGTGGGAGGCTGAAGGAAATATGCCCTAGAGGCAATAATAAAGTTATTATTTATTTCCTTATATCATGATAAATGTTTATTATTCATGCTAGAATTGTATTAACCGGAAACATAATACATGTGTGAATACATAGACAAGCAGATAGTCACTAGTATGCCTCTACTAGACTAGCTCATTAATCGAAGATGGTTATGTTTCCTAACCATAGACATGTGTTGTCATTTGATTAATGGGATCACATCATTAGGAGAATGATGTGATTGACATGACCCATTTCATTAGCTTAGCACTTGATCGTTTAGTATGTTGCTTATGCTATCTTCATGACTTATACAAAGTTCACGCAACTATGAGATTATGCAACTCCGTTTACGGAGGAACACTTTGTGTGCTACCAAAGCGTCTGGCGTGGCGGGTGATTATAAAGGTACTCTACAAGTGTCTCCGAAAGTATATGTTGAGTTGGCATGAATCAAGATTAGGATTTGTCACTCCGATTGTCGGAGAGGTATCTCTGGGCCTTCTCGGTAATACACATCACATAAGCCTTGCAAGCATTGCAACTAATGAGTTAGTTGTGAGATGATGTATTATGGAGCGAGTAAAGAGACTTTCCGATAGCGAGATTAAACTAGGTATTGGATACCGACGATCGAATCTCGGGTAAGTAACATACCGATGACAAAGGGAACAACGTATGTTGTTATGCGGTTTGACCGATAAAGATCTTCAGTAGAATATGTAGGAACCAATATGGGCATCCAGGTTCCGCTATTGGTTATTGACGAGAATGGTTCTAGGTCATGTCTACATAGTTCTCGAACCGTAGGGTCCATGCGCTTAAGGTTTCAATGGCGGTTATATTATGAGTTTATGTATTTTGATGTACCGAAGGAGTTCGAGTCCGGATGTGATCACGGACATGACGAGGAGTCTCGAAATGGTCGAGACATAAATATTGATATATTGGATGGTTATATTCGGACACGGAAAGGTTCGGAAGTTTCGGAGAAAACCGGTCTTGGGAGGGGTTACCGGAACCCCCGGGAAGTTATGGGCCTTATTGGGCCAAGAGGGGAGAGAGGGCTGCACCGGGAGGTGGCGCCCCCCTCCATGGGGAGTCCGAATTGGACTAGGAGGGGCAGCCCCTTCCCTCTCCCTCTCCTCTCTTTCCTTCCCCTTCCCTCTTCCTAGTAGGACTAGGAAGGGAGTCCTACTCCTACTAGGAGGAGGACTCCCCCTCCTTGGTGCGCCCCAAGGGCTGGCCAGCCCTCCCCTTGCTCCTTTATATCACGAGGCGGGGGCACCCTAGACACACAAGTTGATCTTCGTGATCGTTCCTTAGCCGTGTCGGTGCCCCCTCCACCATATTCCACCTCGATCATATTGTAGCGGTGCTTAGGCGAAGCCTGCGTGATAGAACATCAAGATCGTCCACCACGCCGTCGTCTTGTGAACTCCTCCCCGACTTTTTTGGATCGGGCCGGGGATCGTCATCGAGCTGAGCGTGTGCCAAGAACTCGGAGGTGCGGAGTTTCGGTGCTTGGATCGGTCGGATCGTGAAGGCGTCTGACTACATCAACAGCGTTGTTATAGCGCTTCGCTTTCGGTCTCACGAGTGCGTGGGCGGACACTCTCCCCTCTCGTTGCTATGCCATCACCATGGTCTTGCGTGTTCGTAGGAATTTTTTTGAAATTACTACGTTACCCAACAGTCCGCACTACGGTTCAACAACTCTTCAGTAAGACTCTATAAGTACGAGTTTGTATCCGATCACGCCATTCCTAGCCTGTTTGGCTATATCATTGCCGTGATGATTCTAACTGTGCTACCTGGTCCTTAATTCTCGGAGCACCACCATGCGACGATAGCTAAGCTTACGTCGATTTTCCTCGTCATCCCCTTTCACCTTAAACAACAAACTTGAGTTCGAGTTTATGTCGTAACCGTGGATCCAATAACCTTTCACTTCATCATTACTTTGACTTGATGTCGTCGCCGATCGATTACATCTTCATGAACTCTCGCGACAAAGGTGTCGTGATCATCAACATTCTGAGCTCATCTAGGATATCAATTGAATTCATGATGAGAAATACCATCCTTGCCCTCGATGATTTGTATAATCACCGACCACTCTATTGCCTTCCCACCAACACAAGCTTGTTCATGTTGGGTGTTATACCTTGAGATCCTTGCTATCCGACAATTGTTCTTCTTTACCTTGGAGTATTACCATCCTTTATGTCAAGAATGTTACGAGATTTGCTCCACCTCTTGAGAATTCTTGACATAGAAATACTTCTCACCATCACCCTTCTTTCTTGGTCCCCGTGTTAATACCATCAAGTGAACGGTGTTGTTTGAGTTCTGGACTTCTAGCAACCCTATTGCTTTGAAGTTAACGATCGGAAGTTCATTCTTAGGTTATTGATTATTGAATCACCCTTTCGACATTGGTCGTGCAACCCAACCCATATTTGGGCGCACCTTTCAACCAATGTTTAATTGTGTATGTTTTCCTCGAGCATACTTCCTTATATCATTTGGTGACAAATGTTATCTCCTTGTTCACTTAATTGTGGAAATCCATCTTTGGGAATCTCGATGAATTACCGTTGAGTTCACGAAACCTCCTTGTCCTCTCCTTGGGTTAATGATGGGCTTTTGTTAGCGGAAATCACTCCATAGTTCATTTTCCGAGAATCTTACAATGTCATCTCGTCAATTTGCGTTGCACCTTGTCTTCTCGGGTATCCTAAGTCCGAGGTATCCTAACACCAATCGGATCTGAAACTTCGGTCGGATATGATGGTTGGGACAACTTTCAAGGTTTATGTTATTGGTCCTTTGATGAAGCCGGTAGCATGATGTCATGCCTAGCACCCCCCGCTGGAGGACCTATCATTATAGTTTCCTTTTTAGCGAGGTTATCCATTCAACCATGAGGAAGTGTAATCTGGTTCTACAAGTTATTCTGATGGATCCTTCGTGATTCCAAAGTCTGATCTTCACGAAGACCATGTCATTGCTATCTCATGACATGTCGTGGTACTCGATTTTCAACAAGAACATTGAAGCCCAAGGCTAAATGTTTCTTGCTCAAGTATCCGAACACCGTTGTATGGGTAATGTCATGAAATTTCTCTCCCCTTACCTAAAGGGTTTTCTACATTATATCCTGTCATGGATATCATGCTCTGCTTATCCTTGGTAAGGATATATCCCTGAAATATGTGTTTAAACACATTTTCCTTTCCATTGTTCTGTTTAATATGATAATCATATTTTACTTTCCATTGGTTATTTGAACCTTTCTTGTGACCTATATAGTCTAGCGGTGATCATCCCACCTTAGGTAAGCACCTCGTTGTACCACTACTGTAAATAAAACCTATTACTATTGTTGATGACATTAGGTAACCACCGATGGGCGAGAACCTTGCCTATTGGTCCGCCTCGTTCAGCGGCGAGGAAAATGGTTCTCATCGTTCCTCGCCCTTGGTACCTATGTTGTTGCCGACATGAACCTCAGACTCTCCTCTGACCGGCCTTGCTTACAGGATCGTGCAAGATGTCACCAACCTTCTACCTTTAACCACATGGTGGGCCCATAACCTGAGTTTCACAGGATCGAAAACCGACTCTCCTGTACACCCCATTGCGAAGTTATTCCCCACGCTTGACCTTGTATGTAATTCGTGGGCCACTTGCTGTTGATCAATCCTAGTATCGAACGCGATACTTAATCTCGCTACTCTGAACCCTTTCTCACTCTGGTTCGGGCTTGAGCAACTATCTATCCGCTTGGAGCTTATTATGGTACCTTCGTACCTTACTCTCGAGGTATTTCATATGTTCAACTCGAGAGATAATCTTATACTAATTCATGGGTTAGCCCAGTTGTTTCCCTTAAAAGCATTGTGTCGTAGTGAGCTGCCCTTATCGTTCGTGAAATGCGATGGAGTTCCCGAAGAAATGATGACCGGTTTATCATGATGCATCGGAATAAAGTTGAAGACATCGCGAGAAGGATTAACTTCTTGAGAAGTTCCGTTAGATTATCGTAACGGACATTTCCCCTTGCTCCCTCTTAAATCTCGGGACGAGATTTCTTGTAATGGAGGAGAATTGTGGCCTTGGGGTAATTACGCTACAGTAATCCCGCTAATGATGTCACGTCACCTCGATTCTTGTGGATAAACTTCGCTAGTTCGAACCTTGTTAATTCCAAATTCAAAATCGAGCAAACAATAAAGTTTTCAAATATTAAAACTAAAATGTTAGAGAGGTGACATATAAGGCATAGGTAATTATGGTGGAGAAACCACATTTTATAAAAGGTTTAAATGCACTTAAGTAATTAAGGTAGTAGGTAAAACAATTACTTAAATGCTTTTAAAAATAATAAACTATTACAAACCATTTTATTTTTGGAGAGCTAAATTATTAGTGGCAAAGGCACAATTTGTAACACTAAATTAGGTGCCACTTTTGTATTTTATTAAAACTAAAATAAATAGAAACTATGATAAATCGAAAAGGATAAACAAAAAGAAAACAAAGAAAAAGCGAAAAAGAAAGAAAAGGACCCCACAGGCCTCTTGGCCGAAAAGGCGAAAGGTAGCCCAACTAGACCGACCGCCCAACCCTTCCCTGGTCATCTCCTCTCTTTCCTGTCTGACGACCGCCAGGGACGGGCTCCCTTCGTCCCATGGGACCGGCACCTCGCCCGTTCACCACCGATGGGAAGATAAGGCCGCCCCCCTGGCGCCTCGGTTCCTCCCCAGCCTCCTCCGCTCTCATCCTCCTCTCCTCTCCCGGCGTTCCCCTCTCCGGTTTCGCCCCCTCCCGAACGCCTCCGTCGCCGCATGTTGTTGCCCGTCGACCTCGCGGCCATCATCGCCCCCCCTTGCTGGGAGGTCCGCGGAACCGTTGTCCTCTACCGTCTTCCTCGCCCACGAGGTCAAGCTGGAGCCCCCACATCGACCGGATCGAGGTCATCTTCAACCTCCGCCCGCTGCTTGCCGTCTTGATTGGCCTCATCGGAACCTCCCGAGCCCACTTTGCTCACCCTCTGAGGCTCGATGTGAGCTCCTCTCTCCGTTCCCCATCTCTTTCCCCTCAAATTAAGTAAATCGTTTGGCCGCCCCACACGTTGGCCGCCTGACAGGGTGCTCGGCCTTGCAGCCGCGCTCCCCCGTCCGCTGCTCCATTGGCGCCCCTAGCCAGCGCTTGCAGAGCCTCTGGCGCGTCAGACATGACCTTGGTGCCAGTGCGCCAGCCCACACCTGCCTTGCCGCTCTGCTGAAGTCACAGCAGCTGCCGCCCTTCTTGCGCTGTGCCAGTAGTCGTCTTCGCTGCTCTGAAACGTCTTGCTCTTTGCTGAATGCTCTTGTATCTATGGCTAGCTTTGCGAATATTACGTTGACTAACCCCTTGACAGCCTCTAATCGGTGGGTAAACAACTACTAATAGGCCAAGAAAAATTATGAGTAGAAAGTATACTTGACAAACTTCATTTTATCCCATTGGACCAAATCCTTTCGATGAATGGATTAAATCGTATGAAAATCACAAAGGCTATCTTACATTTACAAAGAACATAGCTAACCCTAGTTATTATTGTGTGCGTGTGTGTTACGTGTTTGTGAGGCCGGCCCCATGTTCAATTAGTTTAGGTTAATTAGTATTTAGGTTAGCTACTAGCGGATGACATGTGGCCCCATTAATTAGGTTAGTATTTATTTATTTATTTAGGTATAGCCTATGACATGTGGGATCCACTTCTACTATTCATGTGTTGACCGGTCAAATGTTGGTGGTTCAACTAGCCCCTTATGGCCCTTTGTCATACATTGTGGCTAGAATAGTGCTAGGTGGCAAAGTATTTCACCGTTTATAATTCAAGTTAAATAAATTCTAGAAATCATTTAAACTTTGAAAATTCATATAAAATTAACCGTAACTTCGGATGAAAAACTTTGTACATGAAAGTTACTCGAGCAGCGAGGCGAATCCGGATCGTGATCCGTTCATCGCCACACACCTAACCTATCGAACCTGCAAACTTTCCTCTCGGTTCAAGCTGTCATCGTGAGCGTCGGGAACGGAAAACTTTCGGATGTTTCCCCCTTCGCCGATGTCGCCTAGCGCTGCGTTAGAACACGTCTAGCTCACATGCATTTGTCTGTTATGCACTTGCACGCTATGTATTTCTTGTTTCTTCCCCTCTTCTCTCCGGTAGACCCAGAGACCGATGCTAATGACCACATGATCGACTCGTCACCGGCGACCCCTCTCTCTTGCCGAGCAACCGGGCAAGCCCCCCCTTGATCACCGGATATCGCCTACTCTTGTCTACTGCTTGCATTAGAGTAGTATAGCATATTCTTGTTTTGAGATACTCCTATCTTTGTTGCATAGCTTTGTCCTTGTAACCATTGTTACCTAACCTGCAATCCTATATGCTTAGTATAGGATGCTAGTACTTTCATCTGTGACCCTACTTTCTTGTCCGTCTGCCGTGCTATACTATTGGGCCGTGATCACTCGGGAGGTGATCACGGTATATCTATATACCTTACACTATTACATACACGTAGTACTTTGTTAGGAGATGAAATTTGAAAGGGCGGTGGTTCCATCCGGTGAGGTGGGCCTAGGTTCCCGGCCCCGGCCCGATACTTTGTGGCGGAAGCGGCGGGGCAGGTTGAGACCGCCTAGGAGAGAGGTGGGCCTGCCTGTTGGCGTTATGATTACTTAACACGCTTAACGAGGTCTTGGTATTTGATCGGGTTGGCTCACGAGCTTATCGCACTAACCATCTCGCGGGAGTAGTTATGGGTATCCGGCGTCGTGGTATCGGCGAAGCACTTGCCGGACGTCGGCGACGAGGCGGCCAGCGCCGGATTGGTGGAGCGCTGATGGGCTAGAGTGCGCTTCGGCAGCGTCACATAGCGTCTTGGTGTGCTTTCGAGGCGATGGGCCCGGACCCTCTGGCGCTTAGGTTTAGACCGGCGTGTTGGCCTCTGTTGTGCCTAGGTGGGGCTGCGACGTGTTGATCTTCAGCGGCGGGCATGACCCCGGAAAGTGTGTCGGCCAAATGGGATCAAGCGTCTTTGGGTAGATGGTGCACCCTGCGGTGATTAATCTATTAGGATAGCCGTGATCTTGATAACAGGGCGACTTGGAGTTGTACCTTGAGCTTATGACAACTAGAACCGGATACTTGATAAAACACACCCTTCCAAGTGCGGATACAACGGTGGTCGCTCTCGCTCGGGGATATGAGCGGGGATTGCGGGTAGGATTATGCTATATGATGTTACTTGGAGGACTTCGTTGTCCCCTCCTACATTGCAAGACGGTGTCGAGCGTAGTCTTCGTTAAGACTAGCTATCCCCTCTTATTACGGCATTACTGCGATTCAGTCCAGCGATATGGCCTTTACACATATATCCATGCATATGTAGTGTAGCTCCTTGCTTGCGAGTACTTTGGATGAGTACTCACGGTTGCCTTGTTCCCCTTTTCCCTACCTCTACTCGATTGCTGCAACAGACGATGGAGCCGGGGAGCCGGCGCCACCGTCGATGATGACTACTACTGCAGGCGCCTACTACTACGTGCAGCCCGGCGGCGGCGACGGGAGTGACCTAGGAGGATCCCGGGCGGGAGGCTGCTCCTCTTCGATCTGTATCCCGGTTTGTGCTAGCCATCTTATGGCACCTTGTTTAACTTATATCGTACTCAGATATTGTTGCTTCGCTGACTTCGTCTATGATCGAGCACTTGTATTCGAGCCCTCGAGGCCCACGGCTTGTATTATGATGCTTGTATGACTTATTTTATTTGTAGAGTTGTGTTGTGATATCTTCGTGAGTCCTTGATCTTGATCGTACACATTTGCGTGCATGATTAGTGTACGATTGAATCGAGGCGTCACGGGGATGCCCACGCGTGAGGAGTATGAGGGTTCCTTTGGTTAGCTGCGGTGTGAGGCTGCGTCGCCTTGAGAATAACGGGGTGTAGGTGAATAGAGGGATGGCACGGCCAGCGGTGGGAGTAGTAGGGGCGGTGAGGCCTCCGCCGCATCGCGCGCCCCCCACGGAGGCAGGAGCACGAGGCACGACGGGCGCTGGTTTGGGTAATTTGGAGCAAGAAGACCAGAGGTTGAAGAAGCACTACGGCCGTTGGAAGGACATCGTGCGTTCACTTTGGAGCTAGAATCGTGCATATTGACTAAGTTGACAAAGCCCTCCATCCCCGTCAACTTAGTAGGCCCACAAATCGATCGCCACTATCTTTGGGTCCCAACTAACGGGGGGAGTATTCATTTTTTTTGTGCGTAATAAGGAGGCACTTCCTTGCGTGCGAAGATATAGGCGGTGGGTCGAGTGTATGCATCAAACTAAATAAAGATCCTACTACACCAAGTGTGCGCATCTAACTAAGCGGCTCGGTTAGGCGTTACTATTTATTAAGGTGTGGAGATTGGTGGCGGCTTGAACGAGATGGGTGCGACGGAAACTCCGGCCCGGGTCGAAGTCCGATATTTGCGACCCTCTCTCCTACTTTGGGCTGCGAGCATGGCGGCACATATCGAGGTATGGTGCATGCAGAGGCGCATGGTGCGCTGTGTACACACAGTTTTGCGATGAACGAAACCGCTGACCGCCATCATGATCCTTGTCGTCGGTTATCTCACAGTTAATCGGGTAATTCAGTCCGACAAGCGAGGCGTGCACCAAGGCTACTTACCAGCCTCCGGTCAAAAATTCCTGAAGGCCCGGAGAAGCGGGATCCTCCTCAAAGACCTTGCGGTGGATGTGATTGTATTCCGCAAAACAACACGTCCGGTATGTCGACGATCATCAATCTTTCGTCATAAATGCAGTCGAGCCAGAACCACCTGCAACGCCATGCCGCTTTTCTTTGAAAGGTTACGGGATTAGGAAGGGTAGGGACACCAGGCCTACACCATCATATCAAGTTGAGTCAAATAAAAAGGGCTCTTGATTTAGTCAATCTTAAGAATAGCATGTTATGAGCATGAATATTTTTTCATAAATGTTGTGATAATATAAGCAATCCATCATGATATCATAGGAAAGTAACATACTTCTTTGTAACAACCGTTTGTAGCGATATTTGGAGTAGGCCAACAATCGTCCAACCATAGAAGGAGTCGACAAGCGTAAATAAAGCCCTTGTATTCAATGGCATCGAGAGAACCTTGGAGGATGTATGATCCTGTGATGGGCGTGCAGATTTATCCACTTACCGCAATGACTGTCGGATAGGTGAGACAGCGGTTGAAGAAGCATAATTAGCTGAAGTCTTTATAATTTGCAGATGTTGTGGGCACTTGGCAGATTACAACCTTGAGCAAATCAAACTTGGTATCATGTTGGCTACTGTAAGATTCCGAGTATTCTGGGCCGCGGTGCCAAAGTAGTGCAGTGTTAATCGAAGGAAGGGGATCAATCGCCGGTGTAGACCTCCACGAGCATCCGGTTGCCGCGACCGTCGACGAGCACCATCCAAGACGTGTTCATGCCGACCCAGTACATACTGTTAATGTAGCTGAGGCTGATGGGGATCGGATCGCAGTGAAGGGGGTTGATGCTCGCCACCCTACGATCGTTATGCTGCGTGACATGCCGTTTCTGAAGACCAGGCGGCATCAGCAAGCAAGGAGCTAGCTTAAAAAGCTCCGGCCTGAGGGCTTTGAGTAA
Source organism: Aegilops longissima (assembly GCA_021605205.1). NCBI lineage: Eukaryota > Viridiplantae > Streptophyta > Magnoliopsida > Poales > Poaceae > Aegilops > Aegilops longissima. Next base: position 386,539,079 of record CM038680.1, read on the forward strand.
ACGGTACAGCCCGGCGCACGCGGCGGCGGCATGGTCTTGAGATTGTCCACACACGAAACAATGAGCTTGATTACCTCGTGGGGAGCGAATTCTAGCCACTCTTCGGCGGACGCTGCTCGGTTCGCCATTGTTAGTGCTTGGGTTTGGACGAGGGGGCGCCTTAGCGGGGATGGAAGCTTGGGCGAGATTATGTGCGGACAAAGATGGAGAAGTGAAAATGTCTGCAGGAAGTGGGCGGTGATGATGACTACAAAGACGCCTCTTGACTTCGAGACACATACCAGCAGCCGGGTCATATCGATGCGGATAACTTGCTTGAGTGATCACAATCTGGTACTCCCTACAGTACCTACTACAGTACTATGCCCTAGCTTGCTAGAGTAGAGTAGTAGAGTAGGACTCTACTCTACTACTAGCACCGGAGGAGTAGTATATTCTAATCTAAAATAGTTACAAACTTCAATGCCGAGTGTGGAACGACTACGAACCATGCTCAAAGACCGTGTCTTACGTGGTGTTTGGACTTATATCCAAAAAATAGCAAGATGCCCGTGCATTGCGACACACCATCATCACCAACTCGGTTTTTTCTCTACTCCTACTCCTATAAAAGACTCAGTTGGTGATGATGGAAGCGAGGCGTGTTCAGCCCGGGCGTGCGTGGACGGCGCAACACTATTCGATTTGTTATAAAAAACAAAGAAGAGTAATAGAGATAGAGACATAGGGAGGAGCACGAGGTTGTGGGAGATGAGGATGAACGAGGCAAGGCCTTATCTGTAAATGTGGAGAGAGGTGCGGGTATCTTTTGTAAAATTGTCATAGTTGGCTTTCTATCCGTCAGATATAGATCGGACGGTCTATATTACAAGATGGCATGCATACCATCATCACCAACTCGGTTTTCTATAAGAGTAGATATATATAGATATATATAGATATATATAGATAGAGACTAGGGAGTACTAGTAAGGACACCATCTACTGCTTCGTGTGCTACTCCGACGCTCCATTCGGCGGCCGCAACATCCCCTACAGCGACTCCTCCCGCGCTCCATTCGGCAGGCGCTGTTGAAATCTGGGGAGCGCACTCTCGCGACTGCTGGCAGCCACAACTTCACCGACGACGACTTCTTCCCGACCTCGGCAACCTCTTCCTCAACGACATGGGCGACAACCTCAGCGCCAGCGGTGCTGCTCCCGTTACACCGTATGTGTTTCGTCGCCGTGTTTGAAATCGTGGTAGAATTCATGTTTCTACTCTGTATCCTACTACTATGCTAGTCCACATGATTAGTTTCATCTCTGTTATAGCCGTCATGATTTATTTTGTGCTTATTCGGATTAAATCTCGTAGTAACTTGCTCATATATTCAAGCGGCACAACGTCCCGACAGCCACTCCCGTTTCATGGGCGGCACGGTCGATGCCTCCAAGAGCCCTTCGTCCCTTTGCTATGAGTGCCCAATGCCGTTTTGTGGCTGACCGGCGGACATGGTGCATCATCTCATGGATGCATGCAGCGGTCACTGCTGGCCCTTGGTGGAGAACATCAAGTGCGACCGTGCTACGGTTCACCATGCCGGAGTCATTTGGAGGATCAACGCCGCTGCTAGTCTCGGAGGAGGGCGGCATCATCTTCCTCTTGATCGTGGGCACCGGCAAGGCCAGCGCAGCCGCCGCCCTGTCTACGTAATGTGCGTCGGGCGTCGCCGGCCTTGACGACTTTCTTGACACGAGGCAGATGTACGGGTGCATGGTCAGTGTTACTACCCCTCCGGGTCGCGTGGGCGGCGACACCGGCCTCATCGGACGGACTTGGACTCTTGGGAGCTGGGACTATCCCGCCAATGTGGACTTGGAAACCCCATGGCATCCTTTACATGCCGACACGGTGCACAGGGACTCCAAGGAGATTCACCTGGACATAAGCATTATCAAGTGCACTTAGAAAACATGTAGTGTGTGTGTGGGCGCTTATGGCCCGTGTCTTTGCCGCTTTTGATTCTGTAAGCTTGTCGTTAAACTTGAGTGGCTTTCGCCGCAGTCCTTCCTTTGAACTACTCCTCTCAGTGAGCTGATGTAAGACACTTTGGGTTTCATGTGATAATGGAACCGGGGAGGAGCCTCCCTGTTCTTCTAATTTTTTTTACGCATTATCAAGTTAAATGTTGATCATTAGTCTTCGCTCAATGTAATCCGCCGTCTAAGCATGTGGAGACTTCCATGCAGGATCTTGCTCTATTGGAGTATCGCGCATGAATAAAAGTGTATCCGTTTAAGGTTTAGTCTAGAATCTTCCATGTATGAATTTTTACTACAGTACTGGTGAAAGACTTACGATGAACCATTTCTTACATCTCCTCTGCCCCCTTGCAAGTCATCCTGATTTAATCCCTCCGTCTAGGTGTATAAGAGCATGGTTAATATTACTTAATAGTATAACCAACTGTTGACTATAAGAAAGTGCCATGTCATCTGTAGCCAACATGTATAACAATCGATACTCAAAAACTAATTCTTAAAGATCATTTCTTGCAAAGCACAATAAGTGTTATTTCTTCACAAGTTTTGGATGCAGTTTGAACAGTTGAACGCTTTTGTTTGCAAAATATACCTTTTTATCTATTTCACCCGGATGTTTGTGAGCTCTAGAGATGAGATAATATCTGAAGAAACCTATCGATACCTTTTTATCTATTTCACCCGGATGTTTGTGAGCTCTAGAGATGAGATAATATCCGAAGAAACCTATCGATACCGTTACACATGAGATGACCCCACATCCTTTGTCAAAATAAACAACTCCCGATCAATGCATTTCACTCTTGATTGCAGCATACGGGCACCTTACTACTATAGATTAGTATGACCAAAATTGAACTAACATTATATATAGTACGATAAATACTGATGCATGTCACCTAAAATTATATCATTCAAAACTATGTTCAAATCTGAATCCAACGATATAGTTTTTGTTGACATGCACTAACATTTTGTCGATTAAATCTTGATCAAATTCAATGGGGACTAATAAACCATGACCGATGTAGTACAAGTGTAGAGGCGGCGCTGCACGGGAGTCTCACCTCTCACCCGCTCGTGGCGGCGATAAAACCGTCATATCACAAAACCCAACCACTCCCGGTAATAAGTGGCATGGTAAAATAAGCGGACAAGCAACCATCACATCCCTCCGTCTTTTTTGCATTTCATCTCTCTGCATTTACTTTCTCCGGTTCATCTACTTTTCGATCCCTAGCTACTACTCCTAGGGCCAGTTCTTTTAGCGGCTTCCCAGCTTTTCCCACAAGACTAGTCACGGTGGAGAGTAACAATAAGGCGCCTCACTCATTTATTTGGGCTTCTAAACTACTACTCCGTCTGGTTTATTCCTCACCATTGTAATTTGTGCTAAATTTTGACCAAAGATTTAAGTGATAAAATGTTACTCCCTCCGTTCTAGGTGTGTAAGTCATCTTCGAAAACCAAATAATCCCAAAACACTTAGGCGCGGTGCATTAACTTCTACCTCGTTTCTTGTTTCTTGACATATCAACCAATAAGAGATAAAGAGTGTGCATGCTTTTAATGACTTGAGATGTCAAACACGACATGAAGTGGTTAGTTCATTGCAGGCAATACTATTAATTAGCAAATAAACATTAACGTTTCTCGTTTTCTCCTCCTCCTTGGTCACGGTGCACAGCCTAAGATGACTTACTCACCTAGACGGATGGAGTAGTGCATGTGACATGCACTAACATTTCATTAGTTAAATTTATGATCAAAATTTGACACAGTTACAATGGGGACCAATAAACTAGGGCGGAGGTAGTAGTTATGGGATTACTAATCTAGAAGCCTAAAAGAAGCTGGCCCTGGTACTCCTACTAGTAGTAGTACTCAAGTTGGAATTCAATTGCGGCACAACTTGTTAGGGAAAAAATCGATCTGAGGGTGTAGGAAGCGGTTTGGGAATTTGCATGCCTTTCCAACCAGTGAGATACTCCATTACAAAGTCTGACAGAGAAATAACGACGAGAGAAGGAAGCTAAAGTAAACAATCAAGCGAGCATTTTGCATTTGTTTTGCATTGAATCGTTTCTAAGCTTGACTAGTGCTGTTTTCTACTTTTACAAAAACCGCATCGTAATGTTAAAGCGTGCATTTGCGCATTACATAAGTAATAGTAGTATTCCCTCCGTATAGGTGTACAAGTCTTCCCTCCTTGGTCATGGTGCACAACCAAAGATGACTTATTGACACTGGACGGAGGGAGTAGCACTGATCTGCAAGCATATATCGAGAGAGGCGTGTAGTGCGATAGTATATAGTAAAGTTTGTGCTATATGCGTACTTGCAAAATCGTCTGAATACACAAGGTTTTCAAACTTTCCTTTTACATACTTAATTAAGGACGCTAAAAATTCCTGAACGTTAGGGATTTATCATTTGCGTCCCAAAACTAATGAGATCGCCTTACGAAACAAAAATTATACTCCTCCTAAAAGCCACGGCGCTCGCAGGAGTGCTTGCAGCGCGCCACGAGTGCCCTGGTGCACGGCCGTTTCCTAGCGCGCCGACACAACGCCTCTTCCTCAGCCTCGCAACTCATGAGGTGCTGATTGGCGGCTTGCCGGCGGGCGAGCGCGATCTCACCGGTGTGGTGATCCGGCGCCAACAGGTACTCCGCCTCGCTGGAAGCATGCACCCGGTCCACGTATTGCCAAGGCTAGATGAGGTGCTTGGGCCCGATTGCACTCAGGGCGTCGGCACGGGCGTCCTCCGCCACCCTCACGGCCCTCGCACGAGCCTTCTGCCAAAGAGCCAATTGCCTGACTCTCTCGGACGCGACATAGGCCTCCCGGGCAGCTTGTTCATGATGCGCTTCTCTTCTCGGCCTTCTTCTCCACCTCTATTTTGGCGGCGCTCTGCTAGAGGCAAAGCCTCCCACTGGCGACATCCATTTCTTCAGCTCCTCAAGGCTGGGGGCTCGGCGGGCGGCGTGGCGTTCTCCTCGTGGCGGGAGCCAACGCGTCCTCAAACGCATCTTGGCAAGATTAGGAACGCCGACGCGTCCACCTCGACGCGTCGTGGCGAGGAGCGGAACACCGACGCGTCCTCCTCGACTAGTGGCGGCGAGGAACTGAATGGCGACACGTCGCGTCGCGGCGAGGAGCGGAACGCCGACGCGTCCTCCTCGACTAGTGGCGGCGAGCGGAACAGCGACAGCGTCGCGTAGCGGCGAGGCGGAACACCGTCGTCCTCCTCGACTAGTGGCGGCAAAGAGCGGGCGGCGACGCGTGACCGTCCACGCGGTGCAGCGAGGGGCTCCTAGGGCTTGGGAGGGGCGATGCCATGGTGTTCGACGTGAGAGGGAGTGTAACGCCCCGGATTCGATGCGCCAGGTGTCTTCCAGTTATTTGCCGTCGTTGCCATGTCATTTGCTTGCGTGTTGCACTTTTCCATGTCATCATCTGCATTTCATATCTTGTCGTCATGTGCATCGCATTTGCATACATGTTCGTCTCATGCATCCGAGCATTTTTCCCGTTGTCCGTTTTGCAATCCGGCACTCATATGTCCCCCGGCGCTCCCTTTTACCTCTTTTCGTGTGCGGGTGTTTAACGTTCTCGGAATGGACCGAGGTTTGTCAAGCGGCCTTGGTATAGCACCGATGAACCGCTTTGTCAAGTTTCGTGCCATTTGGAGGTCGTTTGGTACTCAACAGTTAGCAGGGGAACCGTAAAGGCCTCTTTGTGTGCAGCCCAACACCCTTCCAAAGTGGCCCAAAACCCAGCAAACTCCCTCCATGCTCTCGATCGTTCGATCACGATCGCGTGGCGAAAACCGCACCTCATTTGGACTCTCCTAGCTCCCTCTACCTATATAAACACCTCCCCCTCCGAAAATCGCAGTCAATCCACCCCTAACCCTAGCCCGCTCCTCTCGCGCCACGGACATGTCCGCCCGGACCGTCGCCCGACCCAATCAGGGCGTGCCCGTCACCCGCCGCCGCTCCCTCCACTCACGTCGCGCCAAGTGTCCGGGCGCGCCCGCCGCCGCCACACGAACCCCTCGGGGCCAGCCTTGGCCGCCCGGCAGCAGCCGCTGCGCCCGGCAGCGCCCGCGCGCCGCCCATCCGGCCCGCTGCCCGATCGCGGCGCCTCGTCGCCGCCTCCCTCGCCGGCCGGCGACCCGAGTGCGCGCCGCCCGCCTTCCTCCATGAGGCTCGCCGAGCCCAGCTCCCGCCCGGCCCCTCTCCCGCGCCTTCCCCACCGCCGGGCGGAGTTCGTCGCCCGTCCGCCCCTGCCGCCTCCGTCGCCTCGCCGCGGCGCCCGCCCGACCACCGGGCCATGCCCCGCCGCCCTACGTCACCGGCGCCGCCTCCCGACCCTCCCGGCTCGGATCCACCTCTCCCTCCATCTCCGGCCACATTTCCGGCGAACTCTGGCGATCCTCGATTCCCGTGCAAGGTTGACTTTCCCCCCTCCAATTTCTGCTAAGTCCCGTTTATCTGTGATTATTTTGTTGCATTTTCATCGCATCATATCTCTGCATCCGTTGCTCCGTTTCGTGCGTGTAATATGTCCAATTGTTCGTCTCGACGAGTACATCATTTCATCGCATTGCATCATTTACATTTGAGCTCATCTTGATGCCCGAAATTCTGTTAGAAGAGGGCTATGTGATGTTAGTTTTTGTTTCTTAACAGAACATGCACTTTTGTCATTTTTGCCATGATTGATGTGTGCATCCTATGGACTTGAGTCCTACAAGTTTTTTGTAATATGACATGCCATCTTTACAGGGGTGTATGCCATGTATTTTTGTGATCTCTGTGGTGACTAGCACAAGAATGCAAACTAGGCTTCATGATGTTGCTGATTTCAGCCCTGATTACTTGATATTTTTATGCCATGTAAACTTGATGCTACCGAGAGATCCATGCATATTTAGAGATACTTCAGTAAGGATGTTTTGTTCTACATGTCTTGCTCTATCCATCCATGCCCTTGTTTGCAATTATGGAGTGCCATAGCTTGAGTCAATCGAGCTCTACTTTTGCTATAAAATGTTTCCTGGCAGATTGTTTACATGTTATTCAATTTTGCCAAGGTTGTTGTTGTTGATCCTTGCATGCTATGATGTTGTTCTTGCCATGTATAGCTTCTATGCCATGTCTTGTTACTGTTGGTTGCCTTGCCATGCCATGTATTGCTCTGTGGTGAGTGGTTCAAGCTCACCAACATGCCTACTTATTGTTGTTCCTGCCATGTATGAATCTGTAATATAACTTGCCATGTTTACATGGGTGCCATCATATTTTCTGATCCTTTTTGGCTTATGGTCAGCAAGGGACATTTTGTTCTATGCAATTAGTAGATTCATGCCATGCCTTCGTTTGCCATGATAAGTTCCTGTACCATGTTGTTTGATAGCTCTAAACATTGCAACCTGATGTTATTTCTGCAAAGTCTGAAACTGTTATTATTTGCAATCTTGCCATGTCTTTTTGAGCATGTTCTAGTGATTTCTGGAGATAGCTCAGTGTTCATGTTTTGTAATGAATTACCTGTACATCATGCCCATGCCTTTTGTTATTATGTTGAGGTCCTGTAGCATGTTGTTTTGATGCTTGCAATATGCCTAGTTGCTGTTTTGGACAGATTGTTGTCATGACTTGTATAGGGTGTATGTGTTGAACCGTTGCTCCGTTTTGGGTGTGCTCTATATGAATCTTGCTTGATTTTGCATGTAGTTTCATATTATCATGTTGCATCCATGTTTTGAGGTGTTTGCTTGATGTTTGTATGCATTTTGCATTAATGCCATGTTTAACTTGTTTTGCTCATATCTTCTAGGCCGTAGCTCCGAATCTAATGAACTTTATATGTAACTTGACTAGAATTTCATGTAGATCATCGTGGTGCATCTTAACTTGCTGTTTAACAACTTGAACATAAGATTTATTCAGATCTGGACCCATTTCGAAATTTGCATATGAGGACTTACCGGAATTGTTCTATGTTGTTTCCGGCCTCATTTAAATTTGCTTTGATGTGTTGCTCTTGTTTGCATCATCTCTTGCCATGAGTAGCTTCATGTAGCTTTGTCATGCATCATGCTTGTTGTGCATCATGCCTTGTTCATGTGTGGTGTGTTTACTATGTTGTGTGCTTCTTCTTGTTAGTTCCCGTTTCGTTGCGATCGTGAGGATTCGTTCGTCTACGCTTGGTTCGTCTTTATGGCTTCATCTTCTTCATGGATTCGTTCTTCTTCCTTGCGGGATTTCAGGCAAGATGATCGCTACCCTGGATCTCACTACTATCATTGCTATGCTAGTTGCTTCGTTCTTTCGCTATGCTGCGCTACCTATCACTTGTTCCTCAAGCCTCCCAATTTGCCATGTCAGCCTCTAACCTTTGTCACCCTTCCTAGCAAACCGTTGTTTGGCTATGTTACCGCTTTGCTCAGCCCTCTTATAGCGTTGTTAGTTGCAGGTGAAGATGAAGTTTGTTCCTTGTTGGAACATGGAGATGTTGTTCCTTGTTGGAACATGTTTACTTGTTGGGATATCACACTATATCTTATTTAATTAATGCATCTATATACTTGGTAAAGGGTGGAAGGCTCGACCTTATGCCTGGTGTTTTGTTCCACTCTTGCCGCCCTAGTTTCCGTCATATCGGTGTTATGTTCCCGGATTTTGCGTCCCTAAGCGGTCGGGTGATTTATGGGACCCCTTGACAGTTCGCTTTGAATAAGACTTTTCGGCAAGGCCCAACATTGGTTTTACCATTTGGTGACCTATGCCTTTTTCCCTTGGGTTTACGGAGCCCAAGGGTCATCTTTATTTTAGCCCCCACGGGCGGTGCTCCTTGAGTGTTGGTCGAACCGAGCAACTTCTTGGGGCCACCACGGGAAACTTCGAGGCTTGGTTTTACTCGTAGCTTGACTTATCCGGTGTGCCACGAGAGCGAGTGCGTGCGGCTCCTATCGGGATTTGTCGGACATCCAGGCGGCTTTCTTTGGTCTTGTTTTATTCTTTGTCGAAATGTCTTGTAGCCGGATTCGAGACTGATCGGGTCTTCCGGGAGAAGGAATATCCTTCGTTGATCGCGAGAGCTTATCATGGGCTAAGTTGGGACACCCTGCGGGTATAAACTTTCGAGCCGTGCCGCGGTTATGTGGCAGATGGGAATTTGTTAATATCCGGTTGTAGTAAACTTAAAGCAAACTCTTCTAAAATACACCAACCGTAATGCGTAACGTGAGTGTCTCTTTTGGGGTTGATCGAGAGGAGAACACGGTTTCGGGTTATGTTTGGCGTAAGTAGGAGTTCAGGATCACTTCTTGATCATTACTAGTTGACGATTGTTCCTTTGTTTCTCTTCTCGCTCTCATTTGCGTATGTTAGCCACCATATATGCTTAGTCGCTGCTGCAGCCTCACCACTTTACCCCTTCCTTTCCCATTAAGCTTTGCTAGTCTTGATACCTATGGTAATGGGATTGCTGAGTCCTCGTGGCTCACTGATTACTACACCACCGATTGCGGAGTACAGGTTGTCACGATGATCATGACTTGAGAGCGATGTTTGCTTGTATTGGAGTTCTTCTTACGCTTCTTCTTGATCGGGGATAGGTTCGAATGTCGGCAGCCTGGGCTAGCGAGGTGGATGTCGTTTGAGCTTTGTTTATGTTTCATCCGTAGTCGGATGTTGATCTTATACTGATGTTGATGTATTCTTGTGGCATTTGTGCCTTATGTATGTATCCCTATGCATTATGTAATGTTGATGTAATGATATCCACCTTGCAAAAGCGTTTCAATATGCGGGTCTATCCTTGGTGGGACCTTGAGTTCCTTTTGGATAGGGTCGCATATTAGGCGTGAACGAGGAGGAGGAGATAGCGATGAGCGTGAGCGTGAGGGAGGAGATAGCGATGAGCGTGAGCGTGAGGGGAGGAGATAGCGATGTCGTGGGAGGCGCGAGTATTTATAGCGAGCAATGGCACACCTCGTAAGATATGGACTGGGCTGCGGCTTAGCTGCAGGTCGGTTTCGTCAGCGACATGTGGGCGAACACTGTTGGGCCCATATGTCGATGACCCAATGCACCTGCAGTTAAGTAACAACTTCGTGGGCATATTTGTTGGAGTAAATTACGGGGGGCGAAGGGGTGGAAATATTGCTGGTCACAATGGATTAGGCGGCGTGGGGAGGAGAGTCATGCATGCAGATTTTTTTCACAGGGGTGGAGTGGTGGGACCACCGGAGGGAGAAGGAGAGTTTGGCAAGCATATTGTTTCCCACATGGAGAGGAAAAGATTTGGAGATGAGCAGGCTACCTACGGGTATGGGGAGCAGTGCATAATAAGTCATCTTGCATGCGGGCTAGGTATAGTCTCAAGTCATTAAAACATACCGCCCCACACATGTTCATATTTCAAGGTGCACTAAATTATTGCATGCGATGATTAAGGCTAGCCATAATGGTGGTATCTTAGCTGGTATCATGCACAGGAATACTAGCAAACATCTTGATGTGGCAAAGAATTAAAAAGAGAGAGGGGGGGTTAGAGTAACTACTGTTCATGCATGCATTGGTAAACACATTTTATGTGAAGAACGACAACACTAGTTGAGTACTTTTGCAGACTTCAAAAACTATTCCACGCCTCTACTATCTTGCTAAGAGTAGGTGAAATTTTTGAATCGAGCCCTTTAAACTAGAAGGAGGTAGTGGTACTCTAATAGCTAACCTTGTTGTGATGACAAGATAGGACATGGCACGACTTGGACGGAGGAACTAGTCGCATTGTGCATTTAAGTTTTATGCAAAGTCAATGTACCTCTACTTTCACGGACTTATAGAAAAATGTATCAACATTCACAATGTCAAATCAATATTTTTACACTCACTATAAAGCGTAGTTCTTATACTCATTATAATCAGTATTGTAGATATTGATATTTTTAGTATAAATTTGGTCATGGGATTTCATTGATGCTGTCAAAGCGTGGAGGAAGCGGAGCTTAGGGCTTGCATTGCCGGTCTCTCTTGTCACGACGGTTTTCAATAAAATACTTCTTGAAATCGATCTCTTGATTCCGATATAGAAAGAATTATCCTTCTTGGTAGACAAATACTTGATCACGAAGGCGGTAGCATTAAATATATTACGAGGGTTGGTGAGGCTGCTCAACAATTTATTACAAACACGCCAATATTGTACATAAGGCGGTTACGATCTGAGGGTGTGGTGGCATACTCTTGACTCGAGATAAAAGTGGTGGTGGATATATCACGATTGGAGTGGATAACATGACTCCTAAACTAGCAGCTCATCGAGCGTCGAGGTGAGGCTCGATGAATTTATTTGGGTAGCGGAAGCGGATATAATACAGTGACCAAATCCAGGATCGCACGGGACTGATTGGGACTCCTCTAGGCGTCGGACTGCTATCAAACTCTTCATCCATGAGATCGCCTTCGTCAACATCTGGCCAAATCAACAAGCCAGGTGAGTACTTTGAAAGTACTCGCAAGACAGTTCGGACATAAGATATAACGAATGCATGCATGAATGCGTCATGAGCAAATAACAATGCACATTCAAATAATTAATATTTGCGCAACATGATAAGTAAAAAGGAAGTCGGGCGGTAGTCCTCCCGAAATCCCAACAAAATAACTGAAAACCGATCGGGTGTCTGGAGCGACGCCTCGAAGGGTAAACAATTAAATTATCATGCCGCAGTCGGGCGTCTAAGCGACACCACATAAAGGGCTTATATTGAAAAGTAAATAACAAGAGTGCCACAGTCGGACGTCTGAGTGACATCACATAAAGGGCTTATATAGAAAGTAAATAACAAGCATGCCACAATCGGACGTCGGAGCGACATCGCAGAAAGGGCTTATATTGAAAGTAAATAACAAGCATGCCACGATCGAATCGGCGACATCACGAAAGGGCTTATATAGAAAGTAAATAACAAGCATACCCACGATCGGACGTCGGCGACATCGCGAAAGGGTTATATATGAAGTAAATAACAAAGCGTGCCACGATCGAGCGTCGGCGACATCACATAAAGGGCTTATATTTCATTATTCATATCTGATAAATTCACGAGATAAAACACTCACAGGAAATATTCAACACTCAATAATAAGCGGGTTAGTCCATCCACGTGAATAATCATTTAGCGGACTTAACACTCATGTGGTTCACGGAGTTTTGTCCTTTGAGGCCCGACAAGATAAGTTGAGCACGATGCACGGACATGGATACGATGAATCAAAGGATTTTTGACTCTGCGAGTTTGTACTAATTATCCACAACCAGCGGATTTCCGTAGTCACGAAGGACTAGTTCCATTTACGGTATTTTGGTAGAACACATCTAACTAACGACACACCCATCCCACCTCACGATGCGGGAATCACCCTAGACAACGTTCAAGAAAAACTTTGAGGCGGGAGATCACAACCTTGAATAGCATGGGATCAAATTTATATCTGGCGTGCTCTAAGGGTGCCCCCTCTCGGTCCCAACCGAAAACACCCATGCCTTGACGGATGGTGGCTTTAATCCGAGGGCCATGGAACCCTCATCACGGCCTCTCTATTTGGTGTGTACCAGGAAAGAGGTTTGCAACTTACTAAGCCATATCCCTTGCGGAAAACATGTGGTAGTACAGGAAGGGAAAACAGATGGAAACATGAATTGATTCACGTTGATACTGGAGTCAAATAGTCTGGCATAAGACTCGCATGCTACAACACTGCCATCTTACCCATTCTCATGCCATCACAAGGCCATGCAAACTCATATTCAACAACATATGGAATTTCGAAACTCACTTGCCTAAACTTTGCATGTAATATTTCAAACATGCTTGCTTGGTTCGGAGTAGTCGGAGTCTAGCTTGGTGAAGTTCGCGGTTCCGTCACCTCCTCCGGTATCTACGGTATTAGAAAATACGTACTAACGTAAATACCGTGAGTGCACAAAAAAGTATTCCAAATATTTTTCAAATAAATATGACAAAAAACTAGACATCAAAATAAAGATGACAGAAAACGAATCAATCAAAAATCAGTTTCTGTTTAAAAGTTATAAAGGTTTTAATCCATGGACTCATCTGTAATAAACGAAAGTTTCGAGGACCAACTTATAAAACAGAAAGCGCTTGACTAAAAAGCCGTCAAGCGCAAAGGAAGCGTATTCTGCGAAGGTGTTTTCAGAAAGCGATTCAAAAAAAGAAAAAGGCGGCGAGGGTCCCACCGTCGGGTTTGAAATTCAAACCGGGAGAAGCGAGCTCGTCGGCGCCGAAAGCTCGGTGGTCGCGGAGGTGATCCACGGTGAGTTAGGAGGATCGGAGGGTACCTACGTGCTCAGCGTGTCCTTCCGCGTCCATGGGTGGTGGTGGTCATCGGCGAGCACCACGTCGATGGCGGTCCTTGCTCCGGCGGACGGCTGCTCGGGTGAAGATGGATCTCGTCGGGGAGGGCTGCGGAGGTCAAATTGCAGCTTGGGTTAGATCACTTTGGGTGCGAGGAGACTACAAGCGAGGTTTGGGAGGCGGGGATGACCTCACCGGAGTGAATCGAGCTGGTGGCCGAGGCGGATCGGGGCGGCCGGAGTTGGGGGAGGAGACCTCCTGTAACATCCCAAATTTTCAATTTGGAATGTTATACATTAGGTCATCATGCATATCATATTTTCTCGCATTTTTCTGATCCTAGAAATTTCACGCAACTCAAGGACCCTCGGAGAGAGTTGGAAGTTTCATTATTTTCATATTTGGGAATCCTCAAATTTTGAAAATAGGATCATTGGATTATTTAAGTTATCTTCATAAAGTTTTCCTATAAAAAATATTTGAGAGGGAATAATATGACTTTCCCAAACAATTAGGAAAAATGAAGATATTATAAATAAACCAAATTTGGTTTTGGAAGATTTATTTTGCTTAGGCAAAATGAGCATTTAAAAATTTTATGCATGTATGTTGTTTTTAAAGTTCATTTTGTTAGACTCATTTTAGGAGTCGGGGAAAATTTGTTTTATTTAAATCGAGTTCGTTTGGTATTTTTTTTATTCGTTTTGGTTTAATTTAAAAAAAAAAAAAGCAGCGCCCTGGACCGAGGCCAGGCCGGCCCAAGCCAGCCAGGCCAGGCCAGGCGCCCAGCCCACCCGCCTCCTCCTCGGCTCGGTCGCCCGGCGGTGCCCGCCGCCCGCCGCCATCGCCGCCACCTCGAGTCCGCCCGACCCAGCGCCCCCTTAGCCCCCTCCCAAGCCACCGCCGCCCCCTCGCCTTTATAACCCCTCGGACCCCCCTCTCTCTCTCCCAACCGACCGCCGCCCGCGCCAGCGCTTGAAAGCCCGCAGCCCGCCGCCGCCGTGGGCCGCCGCCGCCCGGCGTCGCCGCCGCCGTGGACCCCGCCGCCCCGGCGCGAACCCGCCGCCCTCTCCCGAGCCCGGGCGCCGCGGCGATCACGGAGGTAGCCACCGCCGCCCAGCGCCGATTCAGTTTTCCCGTGAACCGTCCGGTTTATTTAAAAAAAATATATATGCGGTTTTTAAAAACCTAGATTGGTTTTATATTTTTTCGGTTTTCCTATTTATGACGTTCACCGAACCGTTCGTTTCAATAAACAGCGTTCGTTGGATTAGATTACGATATGACGTTCACTATTTAACTTCGTTAAATCGTTTTTCTTTTAATCGGATTTAATCCGTTATTTTCTGATTTGATTTCAGATCCGATTTTCAAAACTGTTTTAGGTCATGGTTCTATACTCGGTGATGCCGCTGGAGTTGATGGACTCACTTATCTTCCAAGTCTTCGCTGTTATCGTTATTAGATGGCCTTAAGCCATATTTATTGTAATAAGTCCCTCTTGGACAAGCGAAGTAATAAGTGTGTGATTGCTACTCTATTATAAATCCTTGAATCTTGTGTGGTGTCGGCATTCTTGATCCAGGATGACACCGAGCACGAGTGCTAGATCCATTGGTCTGAGTCGCTCTGAGAGAATGGTATCGAGCACACACCCGACCGTAGGACCACGACCACTAAGTTAAAGCCATAGATCTCTCTCTTCCCATTTTCTAACTCCTCATCTTTTCTACTCTCTTTAGGATGACGGACGCGAAGATCAAGTACACCCAACCGGATGAAGGCACACCTTTTGGATTTCACTTGAAGGAAGTTACTAAGTACACGAACATTGGACTACCAAGCTTCACGGGACTTTCAACGCCACTCTGCTCGAAGAGGGCGCTGGAAGATTCATGCTCACGTTCGGGAAGGACATTAGCCCCAATCACCAAGCCAATAGATAGTGTTTTGGTGCACCCACTTGGAGTGCAGGAAAGAGCATGGCAGCTCACATCACCATGGGGCGCATTGGAGAAGTTTATCAAGAAGATCTCAAGGACACCATCTACCAGATTTGCGGACGCCGAGATGACAAGCTGGGACGTCGTCGGCACCAAGAAGGATAGGTCCATTGCAGCTTTCATCCGGGAGTTAAACCAGCACATTCGGCGCGGGAGAATCAAATGTGCAATGACATGTTGGAGTTGCGAGAAGGCGAAGGAAAGGATCATCGAATTGGAAGAAGAACTAAAGACTACACGCAAAGACTACATGGGCGAGATCGTAGCTCGGCAAGACACAATAACGATCTTAAGTGCGAGATCGAAGAACTCAAGAAGAAGTTTGCGCTCAGGAATGAAGACCAGTATGTCGAACACCCAATCGACTACATCAACATCGACGACACGATTCGGATCCAAGTGAACCCGATTTTGAAGGCGGTGGAGCAGACATCATGGAGTCTTCCACGGTTCAAATTAGTAGAAGTCCCCACATATTAGTAGTATTCCTCCATGTAAACCTTTATGGTACCGCACTTTTGCGATAGTTAGATCGTTGTAGCCCTTGTTTGATTGAATGAAGTGATTTTGTGTGCATTTGCTCATGTGCATTTGGGTAGTGATTCCCCTTAGACCTCATTCTATTCTACATTTCTCTTCTCTTCTAAACCCATCGGATGCCTCGAGACGCGACCCGGTTCATTTTCCACCAGAGATCACCCAATTGATCCAGCAGCAGAATACCTGATTCAAACATTGGTGCGAACAACAACAACAACAACAACAACCCACCGCCACCACCACCACTGCGGATCATCGACTCGTTTTCTTAGACTGAACCGCGGTGTATTCGATAGAGCACCGAGCCGATTGTGGCGGATGATTGGCTCCGCAAGATAGGAAGGAGCTGACCACTGCGGGATGCCAGATGGAGAAAGAGTGAAGTTTGCAGCACATCAGCTTGAAGGACCCAGCAGCTGACATGGTGGGAGAATTTCACGACCACTTATCCCGTGAACAACATCACATGGGACCGGTTTGACAAGCTTTTCGACTGGCCCATGTTTCAGCGAGGAGCCATGGCCATGAAGAAGCGTGAGTTTCGCAACTTATGCCAGGAGGAAGGACTGTTGGCGATCGTGGATGACTTTAGCAAATTAGCACGTTATGCCCCGGATAGCGTTGCTACGGATGCAGACTAAGCAGGAGAAGTTTCTAGAAGGACTGAATGATGAGTTCAGCATGCCGTTGATGGTAGCAAGTTTCAACAACTACCAGGAGTTAGTAGACCGAGCTCTCATGATTGAAGGAAAGCAGCAGCAAATTGAGAACTGCATAGCGGAAGTATGGACAAAGGAAGTATAACTCTGGATCCCGGCGAAGCCTCGTTATACCCTAAATCAGAATTCAGTTTCAGCATACCCATGGAGGAGGTACTTCGCACAACCATAATGGCACCAAGAATGGGAGCAGGGAATGGAGGAAGCAGCAGACAGAACCGCACCAACCCGTCTACACCATCCAAGGTAGACACTGAGTCACATTACTTGCTTTAAGTGCCGCAAGGCTGGGCATTATGCAAATGACTGTCCGAAGGCTAGAATGGAAATGGCAATGGAAGCTCGGAAAGAAGCCCAACCCTTTCAACAGGGGACAAGTGAACCACATTGATGTGGAGGAGGTTGAAGATCAGCCCGATGCGAATAGGTAAGTTTTTGGTTAAGTCATTTCTGCGGTTGTTCTTTTCGATCTTGGTGCATCGCATTCATACATATCAAGGGATTTGTGGATAAGTACAAGTTACCAACCCAAGCCCTTAGGTCACCCATGCTAGTAACCTCACGGAGCGAGTACATGGCTAGTAAATGGTGTGATCGGCGCCACTCTGGATTGGACACTATGTTTTCCTTGAGACCTAATAGTTACGGAATCCCAAGGATTGGATGTGATATTAGGAATGGATTGGTTATCAAAGTATGGAGGAAACATAGATTGTACCACAAGGTCAATTTTGCTCACCACACGGAAGGAAGAAGGATTAAGTATGTATCACGGCACGAGCCGAGGAGAGCACAAGTTAATTGCTTATCGGGGAGTGATACGGGAAGAAGTACCGATGGTAAAGGATTATCTGATGTATTTCGGAGGAGTTGCGGGAATGCCACGGATAGAGACATTGAGTTTTTGATCGAGCTGTTGCGAGAACAGGCCCGATATCAAAGCGACCGTCTGAGGATGCCCGCAAAGGATTTGGCGAAATCAAGAAGCAGATTAAGGAACTATTGGATAAAGGTTTTATTCGCCCAAGTTCTTCACCTTGGGGATCACCCGTTTATTGGTGGAGAAGAAGGATGGATCGTTGAGAATGGTTGTTGATTACCGTGGATTGAATGAAGTAACAATCAAGAACAAGTACCCACTACCGATGATAAATGATCTGTTTGATCGCTTGCAAGGAGCCAAAGTGTTTTCCAAGATCGACTTGCGATCAGGGTACCATCAGTTGAAGATTCGGGAGCAAGATATACCCAAGACAGCATTTATCACGAGATATGGACTGTATGAGTATACCGTTATGTCATTTGGATGACTAACGCACCAGCCTATTTCATGAACTGATGAACAAAGTGTTTATGGAGTTTTTGGATAAGTTCGTCGTGGTGTTCATTGATGACATTTTGATTTTCTCGAAGAATGAAGAGGAACACAAGGAACATTTGCGATTGGTTTTGAGGGCGAGGAACACCGGTTGTATGCCAAGTTCAGCAAATGTGAGTTTTGGCTAAAGGAAGTTGGATTTCTCGGACATGTTATATCCGGAGAAGGGATAGCATTGACCCCACAAAGTTGAGACCGTAACCAAATGGGAAGCACCAACGACAGTTGGAGAGATTCGAGTTTCCTTGGACTCGCGAGGATACTACGAAGATTCATTGAGAATTTCTCAAGGATTGCAAAGCCTATGACTGAATTGTTGAAGAAGGAAAACAAATTCATATGGGTGAGGAATGTGAGGCAAGTTTTGGGAGTTGAAGAAAAGATTGGTTACCTCACCAGTTTGATATTGCGGATCAAACTAAGGATTATGAGGTGTATTGCGGCGCTTCACGTCGAGGACTTGGAGCAGTGCTTATGCAGGAAGGAAGAGTTGTTTCAGTATGCGTCCACGACAACTTAAGCCCCATGAGTTGAATTATGCCACTCATGATTTGGAGTTAGCAGCCGTTGTGCATGCCTTGAAGGCGTGGAGACATTTTCTCATTGGAAATCATTGTGAAGTATATACGGATCACAAGAGTTTGAAGTACATCTTCACACGAAGAATTGAATCTCGGACAAAGGAGATGGTTAGAGGTAATCAAGGATTATGATATGAGATTGCATTACCACCGGAAAGGCTAATGTCGTAGCAGGCGCGCATTGAGCCGTAAGAAAGCCCGTCAATACCCTAATGATGGGAGGAATACCCAATGAGTTAGCGAGGACCTTGAGAGCTATGTTTGGAAATAGTTCGAGAGGCTATGTAGCAGCATTGGAGATTGATCGACACTAATGGACAAAATCGAGAGAAGCCCAAAAGGCGAGATAAGGAAGTTGCCTCTATAAAGGAGAAAATGAGCAAAGGAAAGGCTAAAGGATTTCGTGAGGATGAACACGATACCCTATGGTTTGAAGACCGTGTTTATGTGCCCAATGACCCAGAGATCAGGAAGTTGATTCTACAAGAAGCCCATGATTCACCCTATTCGATTCACCCAGGAAATACCAAGATGTATTTGGATTTGAAGAATATTTTCGGTGGACGGAATGAAGAAGGATATTGCGGAGTATGTAGCGAGTTTGCGGCGTATGTCGAAAGTAAAGCGAGAACATCGAAGCCGGCAGGATTATTACAACCATTGCGATACCGAATGGAAGTGGGACAAACTAGGCATGGATTTCATCACGGTTTGCCAAAGACCCGTTCAGGATATGACTCGATTTGGGTCATAGTCGACCGTTTGACCAAGGTAGCTCATTTCATTCGGTCAAGACTACCTATAGCAGTGCTAAGTTGGCAAAGATATACATGACCAGAATTGTATGCTTACGGAGTTCGAGGAGCATTGTATCGAACGAGAGGAACCCGGTTTACTTGAAATTTTGGAACCGGTTACACGAAACATTGGGAACCCGATTGGAATTGAAGACAGCTTTCCACCCACAGACCGATGGACAGACCGAGAGAGTCAATCAGATTTTGGAGGATATCTTTGAGAGCTTGTGCACTAGATTATGGATCTAGTTGGGATGACAATTTGCCGTATGCAGAATTTTCCTACAATAACGATTACCAAACCAGCTTAAAAATGGCACCTTCGAGGCCTTGTATGGAAGAAGGTGTAGGACACCATTGTCATGGGACTGGCGGAGATCATCAGTTGTTTGGATCGGATTTGATTAAGGAGTCTGAACAGAAAGTTAAGTTGATTCGAGACAGGCTCAAGGTAGCCCAGTCCAGACAGAAGAGCTACGCCGACTCAAAGCGCAAAGCGATTGAGTATGACGTTGGAGACAGAGTATATCTCAGAGTATCCCCGCTTAGAGGAGTTAAGCGTTTTGGAGTGAAAGGAAAGTTAGCACCCCGTTTCGTTGGACCGTATAAGATTTTGCAACGCATGGGAGAAGTTGCGTATAAGTTGGAATTGCCGGAAGGACTGTCGGGAGTTCATGATGTATTCCATGTTTCTCGATTGAAGAAATGTCACCCGAGATTGCAGAGGTACCGTTAAGAGACACAGTCCCTTGGAGGCAATTCAGTTGAAGGATGACTTGACATATGAGGAAAAGCCGGTTAAGATTCTCGATTATGCCGGCAGAGTTACGCATGACAAGGTTATCAAGTTTTGCAAAGTTCGGTGGAGCCACCACACCGAGGATGAAGCCACACAGGAAAGAGAGGAAGTTTTGTAAGAACCACCCTCACCTATTTTCTAGCCAACCCGAATCTCGAGGGCGAGATTCATCTTAAGAGGTAGGTTTGTAACATCCCAAATTTTCAATTTGGAATGTTATACAGTAGGTCATCATGCATATCATATTTTCTCGCATTTTTCCGATCCTAGAAATTTCACGCAACTCAAGGACCCTCGGAGAGAGTTGGAAGTTTCATTATTTTCATATTTGGGAATCCTCAAATTTTGAAAATAGGATCATTGGATTATTTAAATTATCTTCATAAAGTTTTCCTATAAAAAATATTTCGAGAGGGAATAATATGACTTTCCCAAACAATTAGGAAAAATGAAGATATTATAAATAAACCAAATTTGGTTTTGGAAGATTTATTTTGCTTAGGCAAAAATGAGCATTTAAAAATTTTTATGCATGTATGTTGTTTTTAAAGTTCATTTTGTTCGACTCATTTTTAGGAGTCGGGGAAAATTTGTTTTATTTAAATCCGAGTTCGTTTGGTATTTTTTTTTATTCGTTTTGGTTTAATTTAAAAAAAAAAATCAGCGCGCCCCCTGGACCGAGGCCCAGCCGGCCCAAGCCAGCCAGGCCCAGGCCAGCGCCCGCCCACCCGCCTCTCCTCCTCGCGCTCGGTCGCCCGGCGGTGCCCGCCGCCGCCGACGCCATCGCCGCCACCTCGAGTCCGCCCGACCCAGCGCCCCTTAGCCCCCTCCCAAGCCACCGCCGCCCCCCTCGCCTTTATAACCCCTCGCCCCCCCTCTCTCTCTCCCCAACCGCCGCCGCCCGCGCCCAAGCCTTGAAGCCCGCCGCCGCCGCCCGTGGGACGCCCGGCGTCGCCGCCGCCCGTGGACCCCGCCGCCCGACGCGAACCCGCCGCCCTCTCCCGAGCCGGGCGCCCGCCGGCGTCGCGGAGGTAGCCACCGCCGCCCAGCGCCGATTCGGTTTTCCCGTGAACCGTCGGTTTATTTAAAAAAAATATGTGCGGTTTTTAAAAACCTAGATTGGTTTTATATTTTTTGGTTTTCCTATTTAACGAACGTTCACCGAACCGTTCGTTTCAATAAACGCGTTCGTTGGATTCGTTACGTTAATGACGTTCACTATTTAACTCGTTAAATCGTTTTCCTTTAATCGGATTTAATCCGTTATTTTCGATTTGATTTGAGATCCGATTTTCAAAACTGTTTTATTTCTCGCTCGTTTATCGGAATCGGGTGATTCAAGCGCTGGAGTTTAAAATGAAACCGCCGTTCGATTACCCTACTTTCACAGAGTTTTGCTACTGTGAAATTTTGACCTAATTTCAGATCGCTAAACCGAGACGTTCTCTCTCGAGTTTCGACTTTCGGAGTTTATTTTGATTCAATTCTTTTTGCAACCAGGGTTCTTAAGTTGAACTTTCTGGTTAGATCTTTTATTCGAGATTTCCCTGTGCATTAGATGAGTACTTATTGTATGCTTGTTGTTTGTCTGCGTTAGATCATCCGGAGTGCGCCGCTTGTTACTTCGAATCTCTAGGTCTCGCGGATCATCAGCAAGGCAAGTAACACTTGATCATACCTTTTCTCATACCCAGTTTTTATGCATTAGATCTATTTCCTCAAACACTTGCATGATTAGGATCTAATTAAATTGTGGGTATTGGGAAGTAGATTGAGGTAGTACCTATTACCTGTTTTACTTATGAAACCTTGGGAGTTACTTCTACGTTTATTATGCCATGCTATGCTAGTAGACGTGGATTGGGTGAGTGTATATCCATGACAGATGTGAGATTGTTAATTAATGGTTTATCTAAGGTGGCAACCTAACACACATCTGGGTGGATTGAGGCACTGGTTTCTATCGGGACTTACTGTATTTCTTGGACCGCCACCCGGGCTCTAAGGGATCATAAGATTTGTCAAGCTGGAAACTTCGTGTGCAGCCACAAGCCAATTATGGGCTCTGGCGTAGTTGACTAAGTCGTCACGAACTCTTACGGGTAGGCTAGCTGATGTAGGGGATGTAGGTTGGTACGGTCTACCCACATGTAAGGTGCTAAGCGCTTCGAAAGACTATGTCTCGGTCATCCGTTTCTCAAACACCATGTAGTCACGAGAATCAAGCGGAGGCGATCGAGTCTTGTGGGGAAAAGTGCGCAAACCTCTGCAGAGTGTATAAACTAATCATGATTAGCCGTGTCCCCGGTTATGGACAATTTGAGTATCCGGTACTTGATTATCATGTGAATCTCAACATGTTACTTCTAATAAAAGTTATTGGGTTTTGATGAGTACTTTTTAATCGGGATTGAGGATGCTGTCAACCATTCTCAATGTTTAACAACCACCATGATAGTTAAATAAAATTGTTCCTTTGATGTAGGGAAAAATCAGCTTTATGCAAATGTAACCGTAGAGCCTTACCACCAGCCAAATATGCATGTAGTATAGGCTTATTCTTTCATTGCTCTTTATGTGTTACATTGTCAGCATATTCCATGTGCTGACCCGTTTGAGCTGCAACTTTTCACGTTATGGACTTTTCGAACGACAGTAAGGTGTTAGGTCGTGGTTCTATACTCGGTGATGCCGTTGGAGTTCTTTGGACTCGCTTATCTTCCAAGCCTTCGCTGTTATTATTAGATGGCCTTAAGCCATATTATTGTATTCAGTTCCCTTGTGGACAACGATGTAATAAGTGTGTGATTGCTACTCTGCTATAAATCCTTCGAAGTACTGTGTGGTGTCAGCATTACTGATCCAGGGATGACACTGAGCACAGAGTGCTAGATCCATTCGGGTCAGGTCGCTACACCTCCTCGAGGTCCTTCTAGTGGCTTGGCGGGGTTCTGGTGGGGTGCAGTGGTGGTGCGTGCTCGAGAACGAGCTCGGGACCTCTTTTTATAGGCGACCCGAGGCGGTGGCCGTGAACGGGGATCTCCGGCGATGGTTACGGCGGCGTAGTGTTTGGTCGGGGTGTTTAGGAGGTTGGGCATCAACATGGAGGTCCACGGGTTCCGTTTAGAAGCTAAACCAGGTTGGATTAGGCGTGCATGGGTGGTTTCGACAGAACGGGGCGGCGCGGGCCGTCGGCGGCAGAGGGCGCGCCCTGTGCTTGCCGGGACACGGCGACGGTGCTACGGTGTGCGCTGGCATGCATGAGGCCACGCGGAGGGCTGGGGTGAGTTGGGCGGCGCAGAACGGCGTAGAGAGCTGGCGCTAGCTCCGTTGGCCGCCACGGTGGCTCTGCCACCGCAGAAGCTGCCGGCGTCGGCGAGGCTCGCCGCCACCGACACCTGCGCCCGTCCAAGGGAGCGTGCGGTGCTCAGGTTAAGAAGGAGAGGCCGTGCGCAACGCGGCAGGGTGCACTAGTGATCGATGACAAGGCACTGACGAAAAACGACACTGACAAAACTCTGAATCTCTGAATATGCACAGGAACAGTGCCGGCCAAGTGTTTGATGAAATGA
This sequence comes from Aegilops longissima, assembly GCA_021605205.1. Lineage (NCBI taxonomy): Eukaryota > Viridiplantae > Streptophyta > Magnoliopsida > Poales > Poaceae > Aegilops > Aegilops longissima. The sequence continues at coordinate 386,562,893 of CM038680.1, forward strand.
TTCAAGCATGAGAAAAATTTATCTGGGGCTGATCTTTGGTGTGGTGGCCTCTCAAAGCACCTGGGGGCTGCCTGAATTTTGGTGGAATTTTTGGAGAAAGAAAAATATGAATTTCACCAAAAATGATGAATCTGGTCCAAACTTGCAGAGGTTGAAACTTGAAAATTTTGAAAAGAGGAAGAGTGGATCTTGATGGACCTAGGTTTGGGGTGCTAAGGACTATCCAGAGGAGTTGGTTTGAGATCAAAACTCAAAGGAAATCAGGTACTTCCTTTGTAAATCATCTAGGCTTAAAATAATTGACAGAATTGTTTTGGGGAATAAAATAATTGAAATAAAATCCAAAAATGGGTTGAACCTGTTGGAACAGAATGTTTGGGTTGCCCCAAAGTGGAGGGAGGGGTTTTGGGAGAATTTACCACATGAGGCATGGTAAAACAATGGTCGGTTTCAAAACAAAAGAGTAGCTCCAAAACCCATAGGGTTTCTTTTTAAAAGAAAATAAATTCCAAAAATATATTTGAGATGGGAAACTCAGAAGAAAGGTTTTTAATAACCAAACACCAGGGTTGAAGAAGATACAAAAAATAAAATCCTTGCCATGGGGAAAAGTTTTGAGAGAGAGAGGTTTTTGGAAGGATTTAAATGACCTTCTTCAAATCAAACAAGGTTTTTGTTGAAAACTAAATATTTTTTTTTGGAGTGTCACAACACCTACCCCCTTAGGAAAAATCTCGTCCCCGAGATTTCAGCTGATCCTCAAATAAGTGTGGGTGCTCTGTCCGAAGAAAATCCTCTCTTTCCCAAGTCGCGTCATTCTCGGTGTGATTGCTCCACTGAACTCTAAAAAACTTGATGGTTTTCTGTCGGGTCCTCCTTTCAGACTCCTCTAATATTTTTATTGGACGTTCCCGGTAGGTGAGGTTTGGTTGTACGTCAATGTCTTCATGGGATAATTGCTTCTCTGGGTTGCTCACACACTTCCTCAATTGAGAGACGTGGAACACGTCGTGGACATCGGATAATTCTTCGGGTAAGTCTAGCTGGTAGGCTACCGTGCCTCTTCGTGCCACTATACAGAAGGGTCTGATAAATCTTGGTGCTAGCTTTCCCTTAACCTTGAAACGTTGCAAGCCCCTCATAGGAGATACTCGTAGGTACACAAACTCACCGGGTTCAAAACTGACTCCCTGATGTTTTTGATCGTAATAACTCTTCTGTCGACATTGAGCTGTCTTGAGTCGATCCCTAATTATCTTAACTTTATCTTCAGCCTCCTTGAGCATGTCTGGACCGAAGATATGGCTGTCTCCGGTTTCTGACCAATTTAGCAGGGTACGACATCTTCGCCCGTACAGAGCTTCAAATGGTGCCATTTGCAGGCTGGCTTGGTAACTGTTGTTGTATGCGAACTCTGCGTATGGCAAGCTTTCTTCCCAACTGGTTCCATAGGTGAGGACACATGCTCTCAGCATGTCTTCTAGAATTTGGTTTACGCATTCAGTTTGTCCATCAGTCTGGGGGTGGTATGCGGTACTAAACGCCAGTTGAGTTCCCAGAGCTTGTTGTAATTGATCCCAAAATCGGGAAACGAATTGAGTGCCTCTGTCTGATATTATAGTCTTTGGACTCTATGCAAGCAGAGGATACGGGAAAGATAAAGCCTAGCAAGCTTCTGGGTGGTGTGGGTTGTCTTTACGGGGATGAAGTGTGCCACTTTAGTCAGTCTATCTGTGATGACCCATATGGCATCATTCCCGTGTCGTGACCGAGGTAGTCCAACAATAAAATCCATTCCAATCTCGTCCCATTTCCACTCGGGTATCTTATTTGGTTGTAATAGTCCGGCCGGTTTCTGGTGCTCGGCCTTGATGCGTTGACAAGAGTCACAAAATGCAATGAACGTGGCTATGTCCCTTTTATACCGTGCCACCAAAATTTTCTGAAGATCCTTGTACATTTTGTTCCTCCGGGATGGATTGAATACGGAGCGGTGTGGCCTTCAGCTAGAATTTGCTGTTTAAGGTCCTCGATATTTGATGCATAAAGCCTATCTCCGTACCACAATATTCCCTGCTTCGTCTATGATGAATTACGAGGCCTTGCCCAAACTCACTTTCCGTTTTATGCCTTCAATCTTTGGGGTGCCCATGCTGAGCCTCCTTAATCTTTTCTATCAGGGTTGGTTGTATTTCCAAATTCGACACACTGCCTTCGGTGACCACCATTAAGTTGAGTTTAGCAAACTCCTGCCGAAATTCAGGTCTCAGGTTTGGTAGGTTGTCGTTGTCCGAGCTAGGGTTCCGACTAAGAACATCCGCCACTACATTTGCTTTTCCTGGATGATAGTGGATTCCAACATCATAATCCTTCACTAATTCTAACCAGCGTCGTTGCCGTAAATTGAGTTCCGGTTGTGTGAAAATATACTTGAGGCTCTTATGGTCTGTGTATATTTCACAACGATTTCCAAGTAGGAAGTGTCTCCACTCTTTGAGTTCATGGATGACTGCTGCCAACTCCAAGTCATGAGTAGGATAATTTTCTTCATGCTTGCGAAGTTTTCTGGAGACATACGCGACTACCTTGCCTTCTTGCATCAATACGCATCCGAGGCCCTTAGGGATGCGCCACAATACACCTCAAAATTCTTGTGTATATACGGCACAATTAATCTTTGGTCTTTGTCGTCGGTTTCCTTTTAGCTCTTGGAAACTTTTCTGCAAGCTTCAGTCCATTCAAACTTCTTGTCCTTCTTGAGTAACTGTGTCATTGGCTTTGCTATGGTGGAGAATCCTTCAATAAATCTTCGGTAGTATCCTGCCATTCCCAAGAAACTTCGTACGTCCGTTACGTTGGCGGGTTGTTTCCAACCAAGTACGGCCTTGACCTTTTCCGGGTCTACGGCAATACCTTCTTGGGTCGATCGTGGCCCGGAAAACCCACTGTCTTAGCCAAAATTCACATTTGCTGAACTTGGCGTACAATTGATGTTTCTGAGTTCTCCTAGTACAATTCGGAGATGTTCAGCGTGCTCTTCCGGTGTCTTGGGTATATCGAATATCATCGATGAATACCACAACAAACTTGTCCATAAACTTCATAAATACTTTGTTCATGAGATGAACAAAATATGCGAGGCGTTTGTTAGTCCAAGCGACATTCTTGTGAACTCATACAGTCCAGATCACGGAGGTGAAGGCTGTCTTGGGGATATCCTCTGTTACGTACTTTTAATTGATGGTATCCCGACCTTAACTCAATTTTTGAGAAGACCTTGGCTTTGAGCAAGCTGATCAAATAAATCATTTATCCGTGGCATTGGGTATTTGTTCTTGATTGTGACCATGTTAAGTGCTCGATAGTCTATACACAATCTTAGTGTCCCATCCTTTTTCTTAGCAAATAAAATTGGTGAACCCCAAGGTGAGGAGCTGGCTCGTATATATCCTTTGTCCAGTAATTCTTTTATTTGCTTCTTCAATTCTACCAACTCGGATGGTGCCATTCGTATGGTTTCTTGTAAATGGGGCGGTTCCAGTGCTAGCTCAATGCTGAATTCTATCTCTCGGTGCAGTGGCATGCACAGTAGTTCTTGGGAATACGTCCGAAACTCACATACCATGGAACTTTGCTTAACTCGTAAAGCGTCCACCTTGTTCAACCTCGGTTGCGAGATATTTGTCTCTCTTTGGCTGAAACTTTTATTGTCTTCCCGTGATGGTGGGTGAGAATTACGGTCCGGTTGAAGCAGTCAATAAAACATTAGTTGGTGGTTAACCAATCCATCCCTAGGATGACATCCAGTCCTTTATTTTCCAATACAATAAGGTTGGCGTGAAACTTCAATCCTTCAAACTCAATAATCACACCTTGGCAGTAACTCTGAGTCACTTGCTTAATCTGGGGACTTGATGATCATGGATTTTTCCAAGGAAGCATCGAAAAATTATTTTGAAAAGCAAATCTCTTGAAATGAGCAGGTGAAGCTCGAGAATCAAACAAAACCGTGGCAGGTATTGTGTTGACGAGGAACGTGCGAGTACGATATCCGGGGCATTTGTGCTTCCTCTCTGGTCACGTGGTTCGATGACCCTTCTGTGGTTGTTATTGGGGTTGAAATTGTTTAAACTTGGCGCTGAATTATTGCCACCGTTGTTCGGCTTTGGGGTCGAGTTCCTTGGCTTGGGGCCTTTGCTTGGCATAGTGCCCTTCTTCTCCTAAGCGTAGCAAAGTGCGCCTAGGCGATATGTGAACTCCTTGTCCCTTACATGGAAATTCTTGATTGGGTGTGAAACATTTGTCGTGGGTTTGTGTGTCCCACCTTTCTGAAAATCCGTCTTGCTTCGTGGTTGCGAGCAAGAGTAGTCTGGTCCCTTTTTCGCTTGCGGAAATCCTCCAAGCTGCGTCGCTCATTTTCCAAGGTAATAGCCTTATCCACCAGCGTTTTGAAATCTGGGAAGGTGTGCACAACCAGCTGGTATTTAAGCGCGGGTGCCAGACCGTCCAGGAATTTTTCCATCTTCTTGCTTTCAGTCATACACTCTTCGTTGGCGTAGCGAGACAACAGAGTAAACTGATTGTTGTATTCTGACACCGTCATGGTCCTTTGTTTGAGGTCATCAAACTCTCTCTTCTTGATCTTGATAACACTTTTAGGAATGTGCGCCCCATGAAAACCTTCTTTGAACTCCTCCTAGGTTATATCATTTTCGTTGGGGTGCATGTGTAGGAAATTTTCCCACCATGATGCAGCTGCTCCAGTGAGATAGTGCGGTGCATATAGTACTTTCTCATGGTCTGAACACTGTGCAATAATTAATTTTCTTTCCATGTCTCGAAGTCAGTCATCGGCCTCAAGAGGTTTGTCAGTATGAGAAAATGTTGGGGGACGCGTCTTCTGTAGCTCAGACAACTTGGATTGCTGCTGATACTTTCCACGGTGATTTCCCATATTGATGACTTGGTTCATCATTTCCTGATGTTGTTGCTGACTCTGTTCATAAAGGCGGCGTACTTGGGAAAATGCTGTTTCACTGCCCTGTTGACTTGACTGCCCCTGTGTGAAATTGTTGCTTGTTTGTGTGCCATAATTTTCCTCTGGCGGATTTGGCATGGAGCGCGTCCAAGGACGAGACATTTTTCACTCTGGGGATACATTTTGTAAAACTCATAAGAAAATAAATTGAGTCGCAGAAATCAATAAATTTATAAAGACGAATTTTTTTAAAAGCTCCAAGATTTTTCAAGAGAATAATCGATTGCGCATGGAGAAGGACTGCTCATTACATATCTTACACGCAAGCAGTAATTATACAATGCATCACTCAGGATATGCGTACATATTCCTGACATGTTATTTAGGCTAGTGCACTTCTCCTAGTTCCTACATGATGCGCAAACAAGCTACTTCTCACAACCTATGTACACATAAACATATCGTACAATCCGGTACATCGCATGGCAGATAAGTGTACTCAGTCGGAGATGGTAAGGATCTCCCTTGGCCTGCCGAGGGTGAGGCGCAGTGAGGCTGGGGACTCAACCTCCTCGCTAATAGGCTCCAGACGTGAAGTGCTGCGCTGAGTTGATGGAGCGGGCGCCAAAGGCGGAGCAACACGAACATGAGTGGGCGCAATGACTTGGTTGAACTACTCAGTGGTAGGCAGGCGACGAGCAGTGGCGAGAATGGTGGGAGAATAAGATGCCGAGGATGAGACGAAAGTCAGTGGTGGTGCGGTGTGCAGGAGCTCCCTCCTGTTGGCGGCACAGCCATGAACTGAGTCCATGCGGGCAGCCACAAGGTCGTCCACCAGGTTGTCGAAGGCTGCCTCCAGAGCCCGGAGGTACTCGACAAGCATCTCAAAAGCCTCGTCTCGCTCTCCTCTGGGGCAAGCGAATGCGTAGTGACAGGTGTATGGCACGTGGCATAGAAGGTAGCGGTAGCGACGAGTCTTCATCGAAGGAAGAACATCCCGGAGATGAGCTATCACCTCACGGGCAGCCATCTGCATAGCATGCTTCTCCGTAGGCATGGCTCTCCCCAAGAACCGGAAGCGGCGTAACTCAACACGCCCTCCCTTCAATTGCACCGCGGCCTGGTGCATGGACAGACTGTCGTTGATCTTGTGCTGGTAGAGTGTGAAGACTAGGCGCACTGATGGCCCCATCGTGACCTGGACGATGAAGGAGAGGAGCTTGACGAACCCCTCAGGCACGTTGGCGAACACCAGTGACTCACAGTCGTTGCCAGCCATCTACAAAAGTAGGCAAAAATTCTAAATGGTCAGATCATAAATTTATGCTGACTGTCAGAAAATGACTACATTTGCAAAAATAATAAATTAACTCTATTATGCTAATAACCGATTAGCGATCGCACCTAGTGGCTTCCTACAGTCAGCCTAGCTCTGATACCAAGTTTGTCACGACCGGTTTTTCAATAAAATACTTATTGAGAAATCGATCTCTTGATTCCAGTATAGGAAGAATTATCCTTACTGGTAGACAAATACTTGATGCATAAGGCCAGTAGCATTAAATATATTACAGGGTTGACCTGAGGCTGCTCAACAATTTATTACAAACATGCCAATATTGTACATAAGAGGCGGTTAAGATACAGGTGTGGTGGCATACTCTTGACTCGAGATAAAAGTGGTGGTGGATATATCACAATTGGAGTGGATAACATGACTCCTAAGCTGGCAGCTCATCGAGCGTCGAGGTGAGGCTCGATGAATTTATTTGGGTAGCGGAAGCGGATATAATACAGTGACCAAATCCAGGATCGCACGGGACTTGCTGGGACTCCTCTAGGCGTCGGACTTGCTATTGAACTCTTCATCCATGAGATCGCCTTCGTCAACATCTGGCCAAATCAACAAGCCAGGTGAGTACTTTGGAAGTACTCGCAAGACAGTTCGGACATAAGATATAACGAATGCATGCATGAATGTGTCATGAGCAAATAACAATGCACATTCAAATAATAAATATTTGCACAACATGATAAGTAAAAAGGAAGTCGGGCGGTAGTCCTCCCGAAATCCCAACAAAATAACTGAAAACCGATCGGGTGTCTGGAGCGACACCTCGAAGGGTAAACAATTAAATTATCATGCCGCAGTCGGGCGTCTAAGCGACACCACATAAAGGGCTTATATTGAAAAGTAAATAACAAGAGTGCCACAGTCGGACGTCTGAGCGACATCACATAAAGGGCTTATATAGAAAGTAAATAACAAGCGTGCCACAATCGGACGTCGGAGCGACATCGCAGAAAGGGCTTATATTGAAAGTAAATAACAAGCATGCCACAGTCGGACAATCCGGTGCGAATCAACTTGACACCATGGTTACGGTGAGGAAGGATCAAGTTTTATGCTCGCGCTTAGTGGGAAATGGGAAAAATTGGATTCAATTGTCAACTGGTCCTATCGAAAGTAGG
>CM038680.1:386571060-386625814 GCA_021605205.1 Aegilops longissima
TCTGAGCGACATCGCAGAAAGGGCTTATATAGAAAGTAAATAACAAGCGTGCCACAGTCGGACGTCTGAGCGACATCGCAGAAAGGGCTTATATAGGAAGTAAATAACAAGCGTGCCACAGTCGGACGTATGAGCGACATCATAGAAAGGGCTTATATTTCATTATTCATATCTGATAAATTCACGAGATAAAACACTCATAGGAAATATTCAACACTCAATAATAAACGGGTTAGTCCATCCATAGGAATAATCATTTAGCCGAACCCGGACTTAACACTCATGTGGTTCACCGAAGTTTTGTCAATGAGACTGACAAGATAAGTTGAACACAGTACCTGGACATGGATAAGATGAATCAAAGGATTTTTGACTCTGCAGAGTTTGTACTAATTATCCACAGCCAACGGATTTCCGTAGTCACGAAGGACTAGTTCCGTTTACGGTATTTCGGTAGAAACACATCTAACCAGTACACACCCATCCCACCTCACGATGCCAGGAATCACCCTAGACAACGTTCAATAAAAACTTTGATACGGGGAGATCACAACCTCGAATAGCATGGGATCAAATTTATATACGCGCGCTCTAAGGGGTGCCCCCTCTTAGTCCCAACCGGAAACACCCATGCCCCCTGACCGGATGACTGGCTTTAATCCAGGGCCATGGAACCCTCATCACAGCCTCTCTATTTGGTGCGTACCAGGAAAGAGGTTTGCAACTTACTAAGCCATATCCCTTGCGGAAAACATGTGGTAGTACAGGAAGGGAAAATGGATGGAAACGTGACTTGATTCACGTTGATACTGGAGTCAAATAGTCTGGCATAATACTGGCATGCTACAACACTGCCATCTTACCCATTCTCATGCCATCACATGGCCATGCAAACTCATATTCAACAACATATGGAATTTTGAAACTCACTTGCCTCAACTTTGCATGTAATATAACATTTATCGAAATGCTCATAAACATGCCATGAAACTACTTAATGCAAACATGCAACGAACACTCATCATATCAAAAGTTCAAACATGCTTGCCTGGTTCGGAGTAGTCAGAGTCTAGCTTGGTGAAGTTCACGGTTCCGTCACCTCCTCCGGTATCTACGGTATGAGAAAATACGTACTAACGTAAATAGCATGAGTGCACAAAAAAGTATTCCAAATATTTTTCAAATAAATATGACAAAAAACTAGACAGAAAAATAAAGATGATAGAAAAATAATCAATCGAAAATCAGTTTCTGTTTAAAAGTTATAAAGGTTTTAATCCAGGGACTCATACGTAATGAAACAATAAGTTTCAGGGCCAACTTATAAATCGAAAACGCTTCGACTAAAAAGCATCAAGCGCAAAGGGAAACGTATTCTGCGAAGGCGTTTTGTAAAACGATTCAAAAAGAAAAGATCGACGAGGGTCCCACCGTCGGTTTGAAAATTCAAGCGGGGAGAAGCGAGCTCGTCGGCGCCGAGAGCTGCGGTGGTGGCGGCGGCGATCCACGGCGAGTTAGGAGGATCGGAGGGTACCTACGTGCTCAGCGTGTCCTTCCGCGTCCGTGGGTGGTGGTGGTGGTCGTCGGCGAGCACCAGGTCGACGACGGTCCTTGCTCCGGCGGACGGCGGCTCGAGTGAAGATGGATCTCATTGGGGAGGGCTGTGGAGGTCAAATTGCAGCTTGGGTTAGATCACTGGGTGCATGAGGAGACTACCGACGAGTTTGGGAGGCGGGGAAGACCTCACCAGAGTGAATCAAGCTGGTGGCCGAGGCGGATCGGGGCGGCCGGAGTTGGGGGAGGAGACCTCCTCGAGGTCCTCCTAGTGGCTTGGCGGGGTTCTGGTGGGGTGCAGTGGTGGTGCGTGCTCGAGAACGAGCTCGGGACCTCTTTTTATAGGCGACCGAGGCGGTTGCTGTGAACGGGGATCTCCGGCGATGGTTACGGCATGGCAGTGTTTGGTCGGGGCGTTTAGGAGGTTGGGCATCAACGTGGAGGTCCACGGGTTCCGTTTAGAAGCTAAACCAGGTTGGATTAGGCGCGCATGGGTGGTTTCGACAGAACGGGGCGGCGCGGGCTCGTCGGCGGCAGAGGGCGCGCCCTGTGCTTGCTGGGACACGGCGATGGTGCTACGGTGTGCGCTGGCATGCATGAGGACACGAGGAGGGCTGGGGTGAGTTGGGCGGCGCAGAACGGCGTAGAGAGCTGGCGCTAGCTCCGTTGGCCGCCACGGTGGCTCTGCCACCGCAGAATCTGCCGGCGTCGGCGAGGCTCGCCGCCACCGACACCTGCGCCCGTCAAGGGGCGCGGCGGTGCTCGAGTTAAGAAGGAGGCGCCAGCGCAGCGCGCTGGGTGCACTAGTGATCGATGACAAGGCACTGACGAAAAAGACACTGACAAAACTCTGAATCTCTGAATATGCACAGGAACAGTGCCGGCCAAGTGTTTGATGAAATGATTCAAGCATGAGAAAAATTTATCTGGGGCTGATCTTTGGTGTGGTGGCCTCTCAAAGCACCTGGGGGCTGCCTGAATTTTGGTGGAATATTTGGAGAAAGAAAAATATGAATTTCACCAAAAATGATGAATCTGGTCCAAACTTGCAGAGGTTGAAACTTGAAAATTTTGAAAAGAGGAAGAGTGGATCTTGATGGACCTAGGTTGGGGTGCTAAGGACTATCCAGAGGAGTTGGTTTGAGATCAAAACTCAAAGCAAATCAGGTACTTCCTTTGTAAATCATCTAGGCTTAAAATAATTGACAGAATTGTTTTGGGGAATAAAAAAAATGAAATAAAATCCAAAAATGGGTTGAACCTGTTGGAACAGAATGTTTGGGTTGCCCCAAAGTGGAGGGAGGGGTTTTGGGAGAATTTACCACATGAGGCATGGTAAAACAATGGATGGTTTCAAAACAAAAGAGTAGCTCCAAAACCCATAGGGTTTCTTTTTAAAAGAAAATAAATTCCAAAAATATATTTGAGATGGGAAACTCACAAGAAAGGTTTTTAATAACCAAACACCAGGGTTGAAGAAGATACAAAAAATAAAATCCTTGCCATGGGGAAAAGTTTTGAGAGAGAGAGGTTTTTGGAAGGATTTAAATGACCTTCTTCAAATCAAACAAGGTTTTTGTTGAAAACTAAATAATTTTTTTTGGAGTGTCACATCTACATAGGTATTTCTCTTCATAATCCTGTAATTTTAGAGACTGATTGCACTTTTGTGGTAGCGTCTCTTGCATCGGGGGACTATGACAGGTCTGCTATGCGTGACCTGAAGATGAAAGTGTTGAGCATCTCGAAGTTGATCAACAATCTTCAATTGTCAAAGATTAGCCGTTCGGCCAATAAGGTGGCACACTTAATCGCTAAATATAGCTTTGACAATAGATTAGATGGTATTCTTGTAAATAACGTACCGCCCTGTGTGGTGAATATTGTATAGAATGAGTGTACTGGTGTGGCTGGTTAATTAATATAAGGTGGTGTTAAAAAAGTATAAATTTGGTCAAACACTTTGCAAACGGTTGACGGGAGTAAATAGGACCAGAGGGAGTATCATGCATGCGGAGTGGGCAAAAAAATTGCTCATTTATAGTCGGTCGAAGTCTCAAAGGGCGCGACCGCGCGAGGGAGGCGAAGGTCGTGGGAGGCGCGCGGTTGACGGAATTAAGTGAAGTTACATCCACGCGCCGGCATGGCGTGCGAACAGGCAGAAGCTATACCGTCATGCCCATGATATGGGTCTACTACCTTTGTCCGGGTTTATTGGTCCCCATTGTATTTCGTGCCAAATTTTGACAATAGATTAAACTAAGAAAATGTTCACGCATGTAACCAAACATTATATTTTTGAAAACTAGGTTCAAATACGAATCCAATGAGATAATTTTTCTTGACATGCATTAACATTTTGTTGGTTAAATCTTTAGTCAAAATTTGGCACAAACTATAAACGAGACCTATAAACCAGGACGGAGGTAGTAGTAGACATGACATCTAGTGGGTCCCGCATAGTTCTCGAGAACTCTTTGGGGGCTTGCAGCCGTTTATCCACCGGGCAAGACAGCAACCCCACGCCGTTCGCACGCCCTACTCGTCCCCGTCTTCTACTACCTTACAACAGTTTGCTCCCAGTCGTCCTGTCCTTTCACATTAGTTCGCTCCCAGTTTTTGCGGGGTACAACAGTTCAACTTCTCCTAACCCTCCTCCAAAATCCATGGCCTCCCAAATCTCCATGGTCGCCGCTGAGTACCAGGTTAGAGCCATCACCGGCGATCAGTTCATCGTCATCTACACGTGGATCATGACGGTGAAAGCATGGCTTGCTCGCTTCCTCGCATGTTCAACAGTTCAGCGGATGAGTGGGTCTTTGGGCTAGATGTTGAGTACACCACAGTCTGGGGCGAGAGAAGGATCTAAGGGCGAAGAGAGGAAGAAGCCCGCCGTGATCCAGGTTTGCGTACATAACGTTTGCTTGGTCTACCACATATGCCATGCCGACGTTGAGTGCCAGGATTTTAAGAACTTCCTCAAGGACAAAAGAGTGAAATTCGTTACTGTAGGCTTTAAGAACGACAGGGATGTCCTGCGTCGGATAGGTATCATTGTAGGCCAGCCCTTCGATCTCCAGAAGGCAAGCCTGGTGTCCTCCTCTCAACCTTTAATGCTGACCCTGGCAGCAGCCATGATTGATCCTTCGTATGCTAAACTGAAAAAACCTCATCACGAGTTTCATCATGCATGGGAGTCGAAGACATTAGATGAAGATCACATCCTGTACGCAACAATGGATGCCTACATTTGTTTAAATATCTACAAGGGTTGGATGAAGAAGCAGATCCCAGTGTTCGGTTCAAGCAAAGAAGCGTCGGCGACGAGGAAGAGGGAGAGGGCAAGGACGAAGTCGAGGACGTGGACTCGGACTCCGAGTAGGTGGCAGTGCCGTCGCTCATGCTGGTTCTACTGCAGTGTTAAGCGGACTAGTTGCTTAGTTTATTTTCAAGGGTGTGTTGTGCTAAGGCCCCAGCAGAACTATGTTTAGTATGTTCTTTCTCGTTATTTGAACTCTTTAGTACGTACAGTGGTACTAGTACTATGTCTTACTACTGTTCTTCTTGCATTTGGTACTACTGCTCGTATCTTCATGTTCCTACTGTACTTAATACGTTCATACTATTAGTATAATATGGGTCAGTCGATTTGTGAAAGAAGTTCGACGGAGCGAAGGAAGAAGACGACAAAAGAGGTGGAAGAAGCCCTTCTAGCCATCCATGTTGCATCAAATGGCTCACATGAGTCGACTGACCTAAATTGCTCCTTCAGATTGCAGGATCCACGTGACATTCAAGGTCTCGAAGGTAGATTCCGCGTCCGCACCCGGTTTGCGGGCTCGACGCGCGCGCGACCGGCTTCCGCCACGATAGCCACCATGCGTGCCTCCTCCGCGCGGGCGGAGACGACAATGACACGCTAGTTCCTCCTCGACGGCGTGCTGGAGCACGCGCTCATCCTCCTCTTCGTACGCTGCGTGCATAGACGCGGCTCCACCAGCTGCTCATGTGCTTGGAAGCGCGGCAGCGTCGCGAGGAGGGACTGCAGACGACGTGAGCGGGCGAGCCTTCTGCTTCATGGCACAGGGATGGCGGCGACACGGCGGTGATGGGCGAGAAATTGTTGGCCGGAGCAGGCGGGCGCCGGCATGCGCAACGGTGGCGGCGGCATATTGATGAGTGCGCGTGTGGGAGCTTACTTTAGTTTTATATAAGGTTGGTCAAACTTAAAATAAAACCGTACTAGTACACGTAAACATTAGACTTAGGCAGTGCTTTTATTAGTTAGTACCACAGCCACGATACGGAATCCTGTGCAAGCGCGTGAACCGCGGCCGCGCGGTCGATCGAACGGTGCGTCACCGTGTCGCGCTCGAAGGACATCCACCGAACCTTTTTGTGTGTGTGAAAACAATCCTTGAATATTAATCAACTTTTTTTCCTGGGAAAGTTCTTGACGCTGCAATATTTACATAAATTTAATTTAGCTCCAGTTCGTGTTTATTTGGATTTGGACGTTTTAGGTGCGCCCTAGTTTTTTTAATACTGACTTTTTGTGTGTGACTGAGAGAGAACGTGTGTATGTGTCCATATGTGTGTTGTGGCAGAAGGGCAATGCGGAGACGGTGTGCGTGTGATACAGACATAGAGAGGTGTGAATGTGCAAATGATCATGCATGAGTGAGACATAGACAGATATGCCGATACGTTGTGTATACATGAGAGAATGGTCTTCTAGTTTACTTGTGTGTGTGTGTGTGTGAGAGAGAGAGAGAGAGGGTGAGAGAGAGACAGAGAGAGAGACAGAGAGAGAGAGGAGCATCCGTAACACAACAACCATCTCTCTCGATTCGTCCGTCCCTCATGCGGTCGCATGCAACACATGCATCAACGCTCACATTTGACACCCTCACCGACCCTGCCCACCTCAAGGCCCGCACAATCTCTTTGTGAATAACCATTTCTCTCCTTAGGTTTGTTTCTCTCTCTCTCTCTCTCTCTCTCTCTCTATATATATATATATATATATATATATATATATATATATATATATATATATATATATCTCACACACACACACACACACACACACACACACACACACTCCCCGAGCACACAATTCATCCCCATCCAAGGTTATCTGGCGACCACTCTTGCTTGTGCTTCTTTGCACCCCAACATGCACAACACCTCAATCTTCAAAGAGGGCATCGAGCAGATCAAGGCGGCGACCACACGCGCTAGAGAATGCGGGTCATTTGGAAGCAGGGTGATGTGACTGACGGTGACTGACTCCTCCCCACCCTCTCTCTCTCTCTTGCACAAAATTACCAATCCCTCTCTCCCCCGCACAAAATTGTCAATCCCTCAACCCACGAGATCCTTCCCCTCTCGTCCATGTTTTTCCAGCTCTCTCATCAAACATGTTGTCTCTTCTCCTTCCACGTATACAGAATCTGGATGCACACGCATCTCACGTATATTACATGTCTCCATCTTTCTCACAGACCTAACTTCTTCCTCTCTCTTTCTCTCTCTATCTCTCTCCCTCTGTCTCGTTAGGTTTGTCTCCTACTCTCTCGTCCACATACATACAATCTTTCCCGCCTTATTCGCTCCATCTTCAAAAGCTCTCTCTGCATGTTTCATTCACACATTGGGATATCTCAAAATGTTGCTTCTATAATGGCCCTGTTTGGATCATGGGGTTAGAGCTAGTTTGGGTTAGTTGGGGGCTTAAATAACCCGAAAGTATGCAAATAGGGAGGGTTAGAGTGGGTTAGTTCCATCTAACCCAACTATCCCGGTGGAGAGGTGCTTATTTGGGTTAGAGTGGGTTAGAAAATAACTCTAACTCTAACTCTAACTGTGTTAGAGTATCCAAACAGGGCCAATGGCTGATGTAGAGTTATGGTTGTTTTTGTTGCATCCTACAAAGTAATAACTATGAAATGCATTTAGATTCTCATTTGACTGGGATTATGTGAGTTTGAGCATGTTGTGAAGTACTATAGACCTTGTATACATTTTGGGATTCGACAATGATTGTAACTATTGAATTGTATAGACCATTACATTCAAAGTCAATAGCCTAATATATTTATTCCACAATTTCAACAAATGATTAGTTCACTACAAACTAAGAAAACAAATGTGTACTCCCTCCGTTTTTATTTAAGTCCGAGTATTAGCATTGGTCAAAGTTAAGTTTTGTAAACTCTCGAAAGCTTATAACAAAAATATTAACATATACAATAACAAATAAATACCATTAGATTCATTATTGAATGTACTTTCACATCATACATATTTGTTATGGTAAATGTTTATATTTTTCTATAAAGTTGGTCAAACTTTAGGAAGTTTGACTTCGGTCAAACCTAATATGCAGAGTTTACTACTACTATTCTCTAGTTGCTTAGCGAATCACTCAACCGCCACACGGGAGTCAAAGTGTCACAAAATTTTGAGGTCGGTGGGAAAATCTCCGCGACCCTGATTCGAGCGATGGGAAGTTACCATCATAGCCTTGGAATAGGCCTACGGATGGCGCTTGGTAGGGGCTGTTTTCATAACTTCAGGTTCACCCTACCCAGCCAACCCCACCCCGCACCCAGTAGTACACCTGAATACTCCCATTTTCTATCCCCCCATAAAATAGACTTCTCCATGGCACCGCAGCCTTCGTGCTCCTCCCTTTACATCGGCGCACTCGTCCACTGCAGTGCATCTGCCTCATCGGCGACCTCGACGCCCGACTTTGGAGCCGGTCCACCGCCGTCGTCGTCGACACGGAGCCTCTTCCCGGCATCGTCTTCCACGGTCTCGGATCTGCTTCCGAAGCCGACGCCAAGCGCAGAAGTACCACCGTCGTGGACAATGAAGCGACTCCGTTGCCGACCATGACTCACGAGCCGCCGCGACCATCGTTCTCCTTCTCGATTGGTAATGTGTGTATTGAATCACTTAGCAGTACATGTGCAGTTGCAATTTTGTTCATACCTACCCTTCAAATTTCCTGGGTGCTATTGTTCCCATAAAAGTAATTGGTTATAGCCTCCATTGTCCAACAGAATATCAGCTTGTAATCGTGCATCGCTCCTGTATCGCGCTGTGCTTGGGTAGGTTTTTCATCTGCAACCAGTAGTGTGGCAAATGATGGAAAGGTTTTTAGAACTAGCAAGATGCCCATGCATTGCACACATCAAGATGCATTTGTATGAGTAGTTTATCTTGTGGGAGAAAAGGATGAACGAGGGAAGGCCTTATTTGCAAACCTGGAGAGGGGTATGGGTATCTTTTTGCAAAATTCCCATTTGTTTCCTTCCTATCTATCGATATAAATCGGACGACCTATATTGCAAGAAAAAAAGTATAGAGAAAAAAGTAGACAGTAAAGGAAGTAGAGATAAATATTAAATATTAAATATAAAATAAATATAACAGTAGAGAAGAGAGTAGAGATAGCGAGAGGCGTCGGGAAAGGATCGGCTGCTGGAAAAAGCGTCGGGCATGCGCTAGTTTTGGCCTTGGCGTCCTCGCGCTTTATAAAATCAACGCCCTCCCTTTGCTCGTGCCTTGCCACCGCTCTTTCCCGCTCATTTAGCCTCGCCGCCGCCAAGCGCCACCATGGCGCCGCGTCGCCGGGAAACTTGGGGATACCGCGGCATCTGCGTGCGCCCCTCCGGCGGCTTCTCCGCCGAGATCCGGTTCCGCGGGATGCGCCTAGGCCTCGGCAATTTCAACACCGCCAACGAGGCCGCCCGCGCGTACGACGCGGCGGCGTGGTGCCTCCGGTGGCCTCATAGAACATTGAACTTCCCCAACGTGCCAACGCGGGAGCGGGCGCAGGAGCTCGCGCCTCTGCCGCGGCTTAGCACCGACGAAGATTGTCGCGACAACTAGAGGTGGGAGCACCGTCTCGGCATCGCCGAGATGGACGAGGAAGCCATGGCGCTGTGGCGCCAACACTTCCCGCATGACATCATCAACGAGCACGAGTTCTATGCGCAAAGGAGGGCGGAGAGGTATGAGAGGAGGGCGGAGCGAGCCGCCTATCGCGAGGACAAGCGTAGGTGAAAAGCGGACGCTCAATTCAACATGAGGCTAGGAGCAGCGTCGCCCTGGGAATCCGACGACGATCGGTATCTTTATGCCTACAGTCAGGCGTCAGAGGAGGACATCACCGAGGAGGAGTTGGACGGCGAGGAGTAGTTGAATTATCTTCTTTTATCTATCTATGCTGAGAACTATCCTCTACTCTGTCTACTTCTCGATCTCAGCACTGTAAACGCTTTTTTAAAGCGCTGCGTGTTTCGATTATGTTGGAGATGCTCTAACATGGCAGACGAGTGCTTTAATGTTGCCCACAAAATGCGCGAGTATTACTAGTAGTATATTTTTCTTGCCATGTTGAGATTTTAAAACCACGAGTGCGAACATGCAGAGGAGCAATGAAGACCAAACACGGGATATTCGGGACATCTTCAAGGAGCGTGGCAAGTTAAAGAGGAGCTGCACCAAACCTGTAAAACGAGCTTTGGTAAGTAACACCCTTTCAATTACTTTCGTGTAGCCTCGTGTTCTTCGATGTGTATAGGTTGTAGTTTCTATTTCTCTTAAGCGTGGTGTTCTTCGATGTGTAATAAGAAGAGTCTTAATCGTCCTAATGCTTTCGTTTTTAGCTTGATGTAGGAAGTGGGTGTTCTCACCTTGTAGTCTGTTTTATATTTTTTCCTTTTGAATTCACTTCTCCGAGTTACATTTATCCGCTTCTACTAAATGGATCTAGGTTGCTCGAGTATTGATCTAAAAAAAGTAACTTCATGTCGGGATGCAGTTCTGCGAGGAGGGAAGTATGGTCAACCTCGAGATCATGTTTCCAAAATGAGGCTGGATTACACACAAGGTTCCAGTTCCTAATGATCTTTGGATTAGACACAAGGTGCAAATTCCCGAGATGATGCTGGATTACACACAAGCCGGTGGATTAAATCACTGTTCGTGTCCTCGTGGCATTAGTAAAGGCTGAAAGAAAGCATGCACCAGCCCTTGAGAATGTAGCTGAGTTCTGAAGAAGCGAAAAGAGCAATCAGATGCTCTCTTCACCCAAGCCAAAGAAGAGATGGAAGAAGCGAAATAAGCTAGCAGAGGCAGAGCAGGCTAGGCGTCTCCTGCTATCTAAAATTGTTGTCAATACAAAATTTCCTTCATAATAGCTAGGTTCAAATGTTTATCCAGTTAGCATGCTGTTGTGATGTCGTGCATCTCTTGATGTGGCACAAAATGTTTTTTGGGTCATGTAATAACAACAATTACTTTCCAAACAATAACAGACGAAACATTGGACATGGTATAGTTCACGCGCAAGCCCGACATTCCAAGTTCAACTTCCACATCAAACTCATGTTCACAGATATCTACACATTTCATACATAATGTCCACAACCATGATTCATTTCAAAGCCAAAAAAATGTGAGGAGAGTTATAAATAAAGAAAAACCTCTACTAGTTCCTGCTACCAGTGCGAGCACAACAAGTCAAGACCATGCGTAAATTAATTATATTTTAGTCATTTTTTGTGTTCTAAAATGCCTACCGGCTCGCACAAGGACGTGTTGCCGGCACACGCACGGATTCAATGAAGGTAGGCGGGGCAGTCTTAAGCTGGTTGCATGCGGCGAGGAGGCGTGCTCAGCCGGGCCTGCAGCGAGTGCGGCCCTCTTGGCCAGCGCGCCGGTTCAATGCCTGCGCTATGAGAGGTCGCGTCCGTGTCAGAGCAATCACTCCCTCCAGTCCTTCTTTGTTTGGGTATAACAAAATCTCGTTTTCCATTCACATTTTAGAAGTAAAATTCGTGGACAAACTTTGACCCAAAGTACGATGGGGACTAGTAAACTAGAATAGAGGTAGTAGTTTTTTTTAATCAAAGAAGGGTTTCCCCTTCCGATTTTCATTACTGGAAACCAACATCTAAATCTAAACCATAGTATTTGCCGTAGAACTACCAGGTTCAACATCTCGCAACATAAACCCATACAACCTCCATCACAAAAAAACCATACAACCATACGCCAAGGAGGTACGTAGTACTATGAATTCCATCTTCGCTCCATACCAATCGTTCTGAAAACTACCTACTACTTATAACACGCCATTGAAAATCGGAACTCTTAACCCCGCTAGAAAAACGATATTTTAAACGTGGCTACTCGATCTGTGGCAACTGGCGAGCCACCGCGCTCCAAGTCGTTCACCTGTGGTCCTGACCATCAACTCCTATGGATCAAATTATCATGCGAGCTGACTATTCCTACAAAGGTGCTCCACCACGTACCCGGTATCCCGCGAATGCAGCAATCGTGCACCTAGGGTTTTAGGGTTTATTTGTTAACGTCACCTTTACGTAACACTCATGTGTGCGAGACAGCGAGAGGCCGACTGCGTGCGTGCACCTCTTCTCTCCGTATATGTACTCCACCATTTATCTGGTGTCCAAAAAAATTATAATAAATACTAGCAATGTGCCAATGCGTTGCCACACGATCAAAGTAGATTATTACATATTCACCGATTGATAGAAAAAAAAGTCTAGTTTTGAAATACGTATATCACTAAAAATATGTTATGTTTCACTCAAAATATATTCCTTTGGCACTTTTGATGAGATAAGGGAGGAATGTTGTTGGTTTAAAGATTCGAGAAGTGGTATATGTCTGATTTCTACTCTTACTAGCAAGATGCCCGTGCGTTGCACGGAACATCAAGATCTTGTGGGAGAAAAGGATGAACGAGGGAAGGCCTTATCTGCAAATGTGGTGAAGAGTGCGGGTAAATTGCCATATTTTCCTTCCTATCCGTCAGATATAAATCGGACGACCTACATTGCAGGATGGCAGGCCCACCATCATCACCAACTCTATTTTTTATCCCTACTCTTATAAAAAGCATTGTCGGTGATGATCGTGTGCCTGGCATCCTGCAATATAGGCCGTCCGATCTATATCTGACGGATAGGAAGGAAACTATGGCAATTTTGCAAAAAAGATACCCACACCCCTCTCCACATTTGCAAATAAGGCCTTCCCTCATTCATTCTTTTCCCCCACAAGATAAACTACTCATACAAATGCATCTTGATGTTCCGTACAACGCATGGGCATCTTGCTAGTTGTCGCAAAAAGCCCATGTGTGTGTGAGAGAGAGGGAGAGTGGAGGAGGACGGGGTGCATGTGTGACAAAGACACAAGGAGTGTGTGTGCGATAGGTATCAGCTTAAAATGAGGCGATAGCGCGTGTGTGCACAATCGAGAGGGCGTGTCTTGAGAAGGGAAGAAAAATCTACATAGATACAAGGAGCAGGAGAGAGACATGTATGCGATGGTGGAAGCACGAGAGTGCGGGTGTATAAACCTATCTAGAGGCTAGCTAGTCGATAAATGTTTGTGAGAGAAGTACGAGTCAAGGTGCGGCGAGAGTTTTGTGTGTGAGAGAGAGGCGGTAGTCGGGAAGGGAGTGGAAGCAGGAGTTGTGTGTGTGTGTGTGTGTGAGAGAGAGAGGAGGCGGTAGTTGTTGTTGTCGATCGGTAAACAAATGAATAATGTCATGCTGGGATGGAGATTTAAAAGGAGACCGCAACAAATGTTGTGTCTCAGAGAGAGAGAGAGAGAGAGAGAGAGAGAGTAATTTTAGTGGTATGAGTCATATGTAGAGACATATAGGGTGTGTGAGAGAATCCCATAGAAAGAAAGACAAAGTGAAAGGCAGTGGAGGCTGTGTGTGTGGCGGTGAAAAGAAAGCTTAGGTACCGAGTACAGAGAGAGCAGAGAGACATGAGAGATAATGAAAATCGTTTAATGTATAATAATAGGGAGAGTGTGACACTTCTCAAGGGAGACGTCGAGAGACCATGTTTGCGAGGATAGGAGAAACATGAAGTGAGCGTGCGGGTAAGCCGGAGAAAAGAGAGTGATAGCTACCTGAAGGAGCATGCATGCGAGAGAGATGGGAGTGAAAGCAGTGAACAAAAAAGGGATTCAAATATTTGAATTCGAGATGATGATACATGTAATCCATACTCGAACCAAAATTGATCTATCAAACATGCATACTCATATGAATTCACGCACATCTATGTTATTTAATATGTAGGTATTACTGATCCATACATTTTAGTAGAACATAATTTGGTTAAAAATTTTCGAATTCAACCTTAAGATTTCGAGATCTTTGTATTTGTAAATCATATTATACATATAAAGGAGCAGAATTCTTTGTTGTGCTTTTGAAAGTATATATAAAAAAATGATGTATATAGAATACAAACGAGATTTGAATTGAGTTGGCACGGTAAACATGCACTCTGCAAAATTGGAACGAAGCAGGGAAAGTCGCAGTAACCGCCCGAAACCAAAATCTGCGAGATGGAAATCACTACTGCCTATCCCTGCCACGCAAAGCCTATCTGCTGGATTTTTATAGGTTTCGATAGCGGTAGGTTTGTAATTTCACCCAAACGTGACGTACCGCCTCTCACCCGGATTCATACACGGTGGGCGCCAAAACACAGTGCGTCCTCGGCCGAAATCGACTCCCTCCCCGATTCATGTTCATACATGGTGGGCGCCAAAAACAAACTCTCGTCGGCAAATATTCGGTGTATGCGAGATTACTGTCCTATCCCCAACCGACTAATGTTCTTTGTGATGTAGTAGAAATTTGAAGCAGGGGCTAAGTTTGTAAATTTCCTCGCATTTGAGACAAGCACGCCTGAATACATGGTTCCCCCCTTCCTCTCTACCTCCCTTTTCCCCATTCGTACTCCGTGGGCGCCAAAACACCCTCTCCACCCCACCCTCCTCCGTCCGCCACCCCATCCACTGCCGTCCTCCTCCACCATGCCGGAGCTGATACCCCGACGCCGCCGTCCATTACAAGAGATCGACCTCTCTCATCCACGCCTTCGGACCAGGATCCTTGCATCCCGTCCTCTCGCTTCATCCCCGCCGTCGTCCACCTTGCCGGCGCCGCTCCTACGACCGTCTCTTCCACCGCGCCCCGCCGCCACCGTCTACCCTCCTAGATCTGCTTCCACGCTGCCAACAGCCATCGCTACCGCAACACCGTCAAATTCTCAGCAGATGCATACACGGCGCCGCACCTGAGCGGTACTCTTTCGTATCTGCTCAACTTATTTATCGCAGCAAGAAAATAGATCGCCACTGCTTTACTCTGATTTCTTGTCTTGGTTGCGAAGTTGCCTTTGTCCGATTTGCACCTTCAGATCCGCCATGGCACGCTCAACACTATACTCCCAATGCTTATGGTTTTCCCCTTTTATATTCCACACTAGTTAAATCACAGTAGACTAAATTTGGAAATTGGGTCAGTCAATTTTTCAGAGCTCGCCGGAGTTCTTCGGTGCGATCGAAGGGGTTCAGGTGGTTGTGGGGCCTCGTCGAACAAAGAAAACTCGACGCGGGTGGGGGTTGGGGCGGGGGGGGGTGGGGTGGCGAAGGAACACAGGCGGTGGGGGCCGATGGTCCGGCCGGCGGCCCGTGCGGTGTTCTGTATGGGAAGAATCAGAGACGAGGAAGAAGAAGGGTTAGGAGACGTAGGATCTTCATCCAACCGCCTGAAATGGTCGAGAGACAGCTGGGAGTTGCATTCTTAATGCGCTCTGGTTCATCATGTGTGGGCACTGCGCAACCAACATTTTATTATCCAAAATCTGCTTGCTCTTCTTTACCATGTTCCTCTTCCGTTCTTCTTTAATATGTACTCTCTCCGTTCCTAAATACAAGTCTTTGTATAGATTCCACCATGGACTACATATGGAGCAAAATGAGTGAATCTACACTCTAAAATGTATCTGGATACATCTGTATGTGATCCATAGTGGAAATCTCTACCAAGACTTATATTTTGGAACGGGGAGTATGCTAATAGTACAATATGTTCCTTGTCTTGAAGATGAGCAGGACATTGCAGTGTAGAGGTCTATATGGTCGGTTGTGATGGACACTTTGAGCCTCTTTGATTCAGAGGATCTTGTAAACATAGGAATAGGATTTGTAGTGGCCTGCCCACTTGAATCCTATAAGAATAACAAGGAAATGCGGGAGCTGTGTTGCCTTTGAGAGTTACATCGATATTAATGAAGCCGCACCTTCACTTGAAGAGAGCTGGTATCCGAAGCCTTTCTAGCCATATCGGCAATACTAGCACATATATTCCAGCAAGTTCCACTTTGCTGATTTTACTCTGATGCTTAAGGTTTTCCTGTTATATCTACACTATGATCTGTGTAGTTGCTTTGTGTCGCACTAGCAGCAGTCCACTCTTGAAGCTAAACACTGCAATGACTTACAGAATTGGCACCAAGGCATTGAGTGCCATTCTCGATGCAATGAAACTCATACGCTCCCCACCTGTTGATTCTTCTTCAGAATATGATCCTAATGACTATTCTAACCTCGAGGAGTCAATGGCAGATGGCCTGTCCTGTTCACCCATCAAGGTGCCTGTTCTAATTTGGCAATGTTTTATTGATTGCGGGTATCTTGCATATGTTGTCTTGAATTTCTACTACTTTGTTGCACCGTCATCTCCTTAGTTTACTCATCATATATGTCGAGATGCCATGCCCATCCATTATCAATACATATTCCATCTGTCATCATACCATGTTTTTCCACTCAAATGCTGTTCTTGTGCAACAGACATCAAAACGGAAGAGGGTGATTGCCGAACCCGAAGGAGCACCAGCAAAGTCCTTGAAAAACATGGTGGTGCCGGAGAAATCAGGCAGCACCCCACTTATAATGGCTGTACAACCAGTGCCACAAAACGTAGGACCGACTCCAGCAGACTGTACCCATACTTCACTGGCCACACCACTAGCCCCACCACACAGGACCTGCACTCCAGCAAAAGGTATACCGATTTCATTTGCCATAGCACCAGCCGTACCACAGAAAAATCCCACTCCAGCAAAAAGTACAACAAGTCCACCGGCCGAAGACCTATCCCAACTGCAGAGACGGCCAATTCCTGTAGATTGGAACTCCATTCCATTTATTCCCAGTTTAAAAGACAATGTTTTCAATGTTGTGAGGGACTACGTGCATATATTACCATCATGGGAAGATTATAGTGAAGACAAACACCATTTTCACATCTTCCCGTCCAACTTACGTGTAAGTGCTATTATTCACGGTTATTATTTTCCTGTTTTCTGCTGATTGAACACATCAATGATTTACATTACATTGTTGTAACTAGGCGAGGGTCAATCTGGATAGTCATGATGAGCAAAGCTTGCTTGTGCTTTTCAAGGAAGCATCATGAGAGATCGGTGTTACCCGAGGAAATCACACTTTGATGGCAAGTCTATAAACGAAATTCTAGTGAAGTCTCCTGTGCTAAATTTAGAAGACATTGAATGGAAAAACCTTGTTATGCACTGGTCTCATTCCCAGGATGAGGTACTGTCTATGAAATCACATGACAATTTGAACTTCTACTTTTCCACATGTGCCTTACGGATCTTTTTTGCAGGAAATCTGCTCTAAGAAGAATTCCGGTTTGAAAAGAATGACATGATATTGCAAATATGCTGCCCGCTGCTTTGCTTTTGTTAGTACATGTTGTCCTGTATCACTGTACTTGCATACATACCTGGTTCATTATGTGACAGCAGTTTGCATGATAGCTTGCTTATCAATTGTTCGCTCAAAATTATCTGATCTGTATGAATGGTTACATTAGTTCAGAATATATCCAATGCCAATGTTTTTTTAGCTCTGCAATGTTCTTGTAAGTACATGCTGTCCTTTATCAGTGTACTTATAATGACAGGTAGTTGTTCATGTACCATCACTCTGCAGCTTATTCTCCTTTGCCCTCCATTTTCTACACATCGATCTATATTTACTCTTACCATAAGGTTGGTCTTGAAGAAGTTTAGGTGTGCATTGCTCTTGGCTGTACCTTTTGCTGTATCGCTGCACTTACATTTATAGCTACTTGGTTATGTAGCATCACTCTTCATCTTATCTTAAATATTCTCCATTTTTTCGTATATTATCACATCTATATTTACTCTTAACAAAATGTATAATAAAGGCAATGCTTTTGAAGAAGATTCGTGGTAAACTTCTTGAATTGCCCCCCATCGGCATGGACAAGGCCTTTATAGAGCCTGTCTTCACCAATAATGTAAGTTTGTCCATCTCAAGCCTTCAAACTTTGTTGTATATATTTGGTTAGGCATGATTTGCAATACTGTTTATTTTGGTGTTTGCATCAAATTGCTTATTTAAAGTTTATTATGTAGTTCATAAACAAAAGTTTGTCCTTTCTGAATTTAAGTTTTCAGTTGTACAACCAAGTTCCTTCTTCATACCATGTAAATTAAACTATCTGAGCAAGTGATCTTCTTTTGCCTTTGCATGTATGCTTCATTCTTCATCCGTAATCCAGTGGTGTGGTGAACCTACCCACTACAGCACAATGTCATATTATGCAATGTCTTAACTATGAACAATGTCATATCATTCTACTATTATTTAAACCATCTCTTTATTTGCTAATCTGAAATGGTATAAATTGATAGCACACTAACCGTTGATACTATGAGTTCTTGATCTGTAATCCAGTGTTGTCGTGAAGCTGCCAACTCCTTCACAATGTCATTTCCTGCCATGTCTTGACCTGAACAATACCATATTGTGTTAATGCAATTTTAAACGGTGTAACTTTATTCGTCAAGAAGAAATGTGATGAATTGTCAACCTTGATACTTTTACGTGCAAAACCTGTCATCGTCTCGCTTGTTTATCTTTGAGTGAGGAAGATATAAGTGTTGAACAAGCTGATCTCATCATCTTGCTCGGTGCTTTGCTGCAGCTCCCACAAGAGGCTAACCTTTCTTGAACTCTATTGAAGTCTGTCGGTTTTGTATATTATTTTGTCGGCGTGTTTATTTGCAATGGTGGCGATCTTTGATGCCCAGTGTATGTAATCTTCATCGCTTGTGCTTTATTATCATAGTGGCGAACTTTGATGCCTTTGGATGTAATATGCCGTAATTTCTTTATTGTATAGTCTAGGTTTTTTCTTATTCACGATGCTGCAGATATTTTACTGTATATATATCCTGTCTTCGCAGTAAACCGGCCAAACCATAAAATTACGGTACATAATCGGGCCGTCATGCAATCACGATGTAGGTTGGGCCTGAAACGTGTTGAACAGCTCACGGGCCGGCAGCAGCCCGAAATGAACCCCGACCATGATTGTGTGAATCAAATCACGGGCTTTTAACATGCCAAAATTGTCTCCGTCCTTGTTTGGCCCAATCAGATATCGGCTGCGAGCAGGCCGGATGCAAATCGGGCCGTAGTTAGGCCCAACTATATGACGGGCTTTTAACAGGCCGAAATTAATATAGGGCCGAAATGTTAAACGGGCCCTTAAGAGGCCAAAACTAATATCAGGCCGAATTACTAAGTGGACCTTTAGCAAGTGGGCCCAAAAGCATAGTGTCCAGTTGACGGGCCGAATTTGATATGGGCCATAATTGAGCCCAAAGCCTCTTAAAGGGCCAGACCTGATCTGGGCCGTAATTTGGCCCAGAACGTGGTAGGCTTATAAAGGGCCGGATCTCGTATGGGCCACTTTTAGGCCCGGAACGTGGCAGGCCATTAATGGACCGGATCAAATATGGGCCGACATTTGACCCAAAACATGGCCGCCAGTTAATGGGCCGGCCTACTAGGGTCCTCAAAATCTTGTGGGCCAACAGCTGGGCCGTCCCATTAATGTCGGCGAAATCTCGTGGGCCTTTAGCTTGGCCGGCCCATTATGATCCGCAAGAATCTTGTGGGCCTTTACCTGGCCCGGCCCATTATGGCACACAAAAATCTTATGGGCGTTTAGCTGGGCTGGCCCATTATGGCCCGCAAAATCTTGTGGGCCTTTACTTGGGCCGACCCATTAAGTCCCACAAAATCTCGTGGGCCTTTAGCTGGGCCGGCCCATTATGGTCCGCAAAATCTTGTAGGCCTTTAGCTGGGCCGGCCCATTATGGTCCGCAAAACTTGTGGGCCTTTAATTGGGCCGGCCCAATTAAACTTGATGGGCCGGTCCACGTGTCAACATATCATAGGCGCGTCTCGCCCATTGGATGAGTGACACTGTGCCAACGCGGACGACACGTGTCTCCTCCACCAATGATGATTTTACGTGGAAAATCCCCATTGGTCGGGCTGTTAACGGGTTATCGGATCCAAAACCCGCCCGATAGCTTAACGGCGTTCCGTTACGGTGGATGCCACGTGTCGGTCACCCTTGACGAAAGCACTTCTGTGACGCGCGATTTATCGTCATGGAAGTGGACACTTCCGTGATGATAATTTTGTTAATGTCATGGAACACTTCTACGACAGCACAAGTATGACTATCTTGATTCTGTCATAAATTTGTCATGGATGTACATGCATGACAAAAAACGCGACCTACTGTGACAAACACGTATCATCACGGAAGTGTATTTTTTTGTAGTGCACAAGGGAGGAGGCCGAATTGGTTTAGGGAAGGGGGCGCCACCCCCCTTTCCTTCTCCTACTCCCTCTCCTTCCCCCTTTCCACCTCCATGACAAGGAAATGAAGGGGGGCCGAAGCCTACTAGGACTAGGAGTCCTAGTAGGACTCGCCCCTTATGGCGCGCCCCCTAGGGCCGGCCTCTGATACGTCTCCAACGTATCTACTTTTCCTAACGCTTTTCCTCTTGTTTTGGACTATAATTTGCATGATTTGAATGAAACTAACCCCAGACTGACGCTGTTTTCAGCAGAAGTACCATTTGTTGTTTTTGTGCAGAAATAAAAGTTCTCGAAATGGAACGAAACTTTGCGAGGAATTTTTATATAATATATAAGAATTTCTAGAGCCAAGACCTACCGGAGAGGGGCCCCTGGGTGGGCACAACCCACCAGGGCGCGCCCCCTCTCCTGGCGCGCCCAGAAAAAATCAAGGAGAAAGAATTATCATGATCCACAAGACGGAGCCGCCGTCACCTCCTGTTCTTCATCGGGAGGCCAGATCTGGAGTCCGTTTGGGGCTCCGGAGAGGGGGATGTTCATTCTTTGTCATCACCAAACCTTCTCCATCGCCAATTCCATGATGCTCCCCACCGAGAGTGAGTAATTCCTTCGTAGGCTCGCTGGTTGGTCAGGAGTTGGATGAGATTCATCATGTAATCGAGTTAGTTTTGTTAGGGCTTGATCCCTAGTATCCACTATGTTCTAAGATTGATGTTGCTATGACTTTGCCATGCTTAATGCTTGTCACTTTGGGCCCGGGTGCCATGATTTCAGATCTGAACCGTTTATGTTATCATCATTATATTCATGTTCTAGATCCAATCTTGCAAGTTATAGTCACCTACTACGTGTTATGATCCGGCAACCCTGGAGTGACAATAACCGGGACCACTCCTGGTGATGACCGTAGTTTGAGGAGTTCATGTATTTACTATGTGTTAATGCTTTGTTCCGGTTCTCTATTAAAAGGAGGCCTTAATATCCCTTAGTTTCCAATATGGACCCCGCTGCCACGGGAGGGTAGGACAAAAGATGTCATGCAAGTTCTTTCCATAAGCATGTATGACTATATACGGAACACATGCCTACATTATATTGACGAAGTGGAGCTAGTGCCGTATCGCCCTAGGTTATAACTGTCTCATGATGAGTATCATCCAACAAGTCACCGATCCAATGCGTACAAATTTATCTTATATTGTTCTTGCTAAGTTACTAATGCTATCATCACAGTTACACTTGCTACAAAATTACTGCTACCACTGTTACCTTTACCATTGCTGCTGCCATTACTATCAAAACTATCAAATTACATTGCTGCTGATCACTTTGCTGCAGAGAATTAATCTCCAGGTGTGGTTGAATTGACAAATCAGCTGCTAATACCTTCAAATATTCTTTGGCTCCCCTTGTGTCAAATCTATGAATTTGGGTTGAATACTCTACCATCGAAAACTGTTGCGATCCCCTATACTTGTGGGTTATCAAGACCTTTTTCTGGTGCTATTGCCGGGAAGCATAGCTATATTTGTTGAGTCACTTGGGATTATTATCATATTATCACTATGAAGAATCTGAAGGATGCTAAGACTAAGATATTTCCCTCAAGGACGAGGGGAGGTAAGGAACTGCCATCCAGTTCTGCTTTAGATTCACCTTGTGTTATAAGTAAACTTGCAACACCACCACATGCTATCAATTCTGATATGTCGCAAGTTATTGGTGATGCTACTTCTACTATGAATGATGCTTATGATGATACTAGTACCATGCTTGATAATGATGATGTGCCACTTGGTGACTTTCTTGATGAACAAATAGCTAGAGTAATACAACATGATGTTGTTGAATATGATGATGAACTTGAAACTGAATCTCCTGAAACACCTGCTAGAACTAGCCCTCCTAGATATGAATTGCCTAAGGTACCGGAAGGTTATGTTATGAGTGAGGAGACAACTAGAGATATTCTTGCTTGCAGAGATAGAGATGATCTAGAGAAATTATTAAGCAAGTATAAAGAAAAATCTCTGAATGCTAGAATGAAATGTGATCCTAAGTTTGCTACTTCACCTATCTTTATTGATGATAAGGATTATGAATTCTCTGTCGACCCAGAGTTAATTACTTTGGTTGAATCTGATCCTTTTCATGGTTATGAAACTGAAACTGTTGTGGCACATCTTACTAAGTTGAATGATATAGCTACCCTTTTTACTCATGATGAGAAAACTCGCTATTACTTTATTCTCAAATTATTTCCTTTCTCATTAAAGGGTGATGCTAAAGCTTGGTACAATACTCTTGCTCCTGGTTGTGTGCGTAGTCCCCAGGATATGATTTATTACTTCTCTGAAAAATATTTTCCTGCTCATAAGAAACAAGCTGCTTTACAGGAAATATTAAACTTTGTTCAAACTAAAGAAGAGTCTCCCACAAGCTTGGGGGAGGCTTTTCCAATTACTTAATGCTTTGCCTGACCATCCTCTTAAGAAAAATGAGATACTTGATATCTTCTATAATGGACTAACCAATGCTTCTAAGGATTTCCTAGATAGTTGTGTTGGTTGTGTTTTCAGGGAACAAACTGTTGGACAAGCTAAAGAATTATTGAATTACATACTGAAAAATTATGATGATTGGACTCTTCCTGAACCACTGGCTAAACCCACTCCGAAGAAGAGGGGTATATTATATCTCAGTCCTGAAGATATGCAAGAAGCAAATAAATCTATGAAGGAAAAAGGTATTAAAGCTGAGGGTGTTAAAAATTGACCTCCTATTGAAGAAATACATGGGCTTAATACACCGCCACTGCCTAGGGTGGTAGAGGTAATTCTCTAATGAAGTTCAATGATAATGACAATCCTCACAATAGGCATCCTAGCCAATGCCTTTATGAGTTTTAAAACTATATTAGAAAACAAGATCACATCAATGCAAATGTTATGAAACAATTGAAATATAATTCTGATATGATTGCTCGCTTGAGTGACTTGTTATTTAGAATCTCAAATGATGTTAGAGATGTTGGAAAACATGCTTCTATGGTTCTAACTCAGTTAGAACAAGTTGCTAAATCACAAAGAGAAATGCTTGATGAAATGAATCATAATATACATGACTTTGTTGTTAGAGTTGCAACTAGAGGAGGTAAAATGACTTAGGAACCACTTTATCCTGAGGAACACCCTAAAAGAATTGAACAAGATTCACAAAGAGTTAACACTGATGCACCTAGTCCTTCTAGAAAGAAAAAGAAAAATGATAGGACTTTGCATACTTCTAGTGAACCTGAAATAGAAAAACCTCCTGATACTGATAATGAACTTCTATCTCTGATGCTGAAACTCAATCTGATAATGAAAAAGATAATGATGAAGTTCATGAAGACTCTCAACCAAATGAAAAAGAACCAGACAATGATGTTGAGATAGAACCACCTGTTGATCTTGATAACGCACAACCTAAGAATAAAAGGTATGACAAAAGAGACTTCATTGCTAGAAAACACGGTAAATAAAGAGAACCGTGGGTTCAAAAACCTATGCCTTTTCCACCCAAGTCAACTAAAAAGAAATATGATGAAGAATTTGAACGCTATGCTAAAATGCTGAGGCTTGTCTTTTTGCATACTCGCTTGACTGATATCTTGAAAATGCCTCCTTATGCAAAGTATATGAAAGACATCATCACTAATAAGAGAAAAATACCGGAAGCTGAAATCTCCACTATGCTTGCTAATTATACTTTTAAAGATGGAGTGCCTAAAAAACTTGGAGATCTGGGAATACCAACTATACCTTGCTCTATCAAAAAGAATTATGTGAAACTGCTTTGTGTGATTTAGGAGCTGGTGTTAGTGTTATGCCTTTCTCTTTATATAAAAGACTTGATTTGAATAAACTCACACCTACTGAAATATGTTTGAAAATGGCTGACAAATCAACTGCCATACCTATCTATATCTGTGAGGATGTGCCCGTTATTGTTGTTGCTAATGTTACTATTTTGACTGACTTTGTTATACTTGAGATGCCCGAGGACGACAACATGTCGATTATCCTTGGTAGACCCTTCTTGAATACTGCAGGGGTTGTTATTGATTGAAATAAAAGCAAGGTCACTTTTCATATTAATGGTAATGAGCATACGATGCACTTTCCGAAGAAACAATTCCAAGTGAATGGTATTAATGTTATTGAAAATTCTCCGACAATCACTATTGAAAGTTTACAAATACCTCTACCTACTGTCAAAAAGAAATATGAAATGCTTATTGTTGGGGACATTCATGTCTCCATTGAGGTAACTTAGTGATTTACGAAAGTTCTTCGGTTTCATGCTAATGGAAAGTGGTTGTTAATAAGACTTGATCAACCTTATTAATGGATCATTTTTAGCGGCATGAAGTTGATGAATTTAGTAAGCACTACTTTCTGTCCCTACTTTTAGTTCTCTGTTTTTATTACTTAAATAAAATATAATGCCATGCTTTGTCTGTTTTCTGAATTTCCCGTGCAATAAAAAAAGACCCAAAAATAAAAGTTCTCAGAATGCCCTGAAAATTTAATACGATTTTTTCTGAATATTTCTGAATTTCTGGTGCAAATAATAGCAGAGGGAGGTGCACGAGGTGGGCACAACCCACCTGTGCGCGCCAGTTCCACTTTTGGTACTGTTGTGAACTCATTCTTTATTTATATTGGTGTAATATCTACTGTATTCCAACTTATCCATGGTTCATACCCCCCGATACTACCCATAGATTCATCAAAATAAGCAAACAACACATAGAAAACAGAATCTGTCAAAAGCAGAATAGTCTGTAGTAATCTGGATAGTTCGAATACTTCTGTAACTCCAAAAATTCTGAAAATTTAGGAAAACAAAGGAAATTTGTATATAAATCTTGTGTAAAAATTTCAGAATTTAATCACGCCTGTGATTTTTAAAAATTCTGGGACTGGGTGCAAAAGTTTCTGTTTTTCAACAAGATCAGATCAACTATCACCGTAACCATCCCAAAGGTCTTACTTGGCACAAACACTAATTAAAACACAAAACCACATCTAACCAAAGGCTAGATGAATTATTTATTGCAAAACAGAACCTAAAAGCAAAGAACAAAAATAAAATTGGGTTGCCTCCCAACAAGCGTTATTGTTTAACGCCTTAGCTAGGCATAAAAACACAAATAGATCTAGGTGTTGTCATCTTTGGTATGCAATTCTTCAGTTGCACACTTGTAATCCTTAGGAGATTCTTTGGTTTTATTAATGGTCAAACTGCTAGGCAAGAAATCAAGAAATTCACTTGTGGCAATCGGTTCCTTAATAATATCAAAAAAATTGGGGTGAACACTTACTGTTTTGAGATCTTCATTTTCTTTACTAGAAGATTCACCCTTATTCTTAGGAACGTAAATAAACTTGGCAGTCTTAGTAGGAGGAAGATTTTGAGTAGTTTTAACAGAGGAAAAAGCGGAACCCAAGTTGGTAATAATGTCTTCTAGTTTGCCAATTCTAGTAGAATCTTGATCTATCTTTTAATTAACTATGGTTTCCTTTTCCCTAAGACTCTTTAAAGTAACTCCTACTTTAGGTCCATATTGAGTAATATGATTATGAATCTTTTTATCCAAATTTTCAATCAACTCTATGGTAGCAATTTTATTCTCAATAATATCAAGCCTTTGCATCACATGTTCCAAGGTTAATAGTTCCATTGATCAAAAGAGGTGGTGGGCCTAACAAATCTATCATAGCATTGTAAGAAAATCAAAAGTGTGGCTCCCCAAGAAATTCCCCCCGATAATGGTATCTAGAACATATCTATTCCAAGGAGTAATGCCCACATAAAAATTGCGAAGAAGAACGACAGTAGATTGCTTTCGAGTAGATCTATTCTGAGCATTGCAAATTCCATACCAAGCATCTTTTAAATTTTCTCCCTCCCTTTGTTTAAATTTGATGACTTCATTATCGGGAGTGCTAACAATGATGGGAGGACTAGCCATGAAAGCAAGACAAATGATCTAACGCACGAGCAAACAAAAAGGCAAACGAAGAAGACGAATGGAAGAGGGGCGAATAAATGGCAAATCTTTTTGAAAATTGTTTTAGAAGTGGGGGAGAGGAAAACGAGAGGCAAATGGTGAATAATGTAATGCAAGAGATGAGAGTTTATGATGGTTACTTGGTATGTCTTGACTTGGTGTAGATCTCCCAGGCAACGGCTCCAGAAATTCTTCCTGCTACTTCTTGAGCTTGTGTTGGTTTTTCCCTTCAAGAGGAAAGGGTGATGCAGCAAAGTACAGATAAGTATTTCCCTCAGTTTGAGAACCAAGGTATCAATCAGTAGGAGACAACACACAAACACCAATACCTGCACAAACAATCAAACAACTTGCACCCAACGCGATAAAGGGGTTGCCAATTGATGGTAGCTAGAACTACGTCGGTATTTCCCCAGAGAGGGAGGGATGATGTAGCACAGTGACGGTAGAGTTTTACTTCAGTTATGAAACCAAGGTATCGAACTAGTAGGAGAACCACGCAACACAACGTAAAGAACACATGCACACAAATAACAACACCTCACAACCCGACGTGTTAAAGGGGTTGTCAATCCCTTTTGGGTAACGGCGCTAGAAATTGGCAAGCGGACGTGACGTAAATTGTAGTAGATTGAAATAATATATCGCAAATGAATAAAGGGAAGCAAGGTAATTTTGTATTTTTTGGTTTAATAGATATGAATAAAAATGCAAAGGAAAACTAGATCGCACGGCAAATATATGAGAAATAAGACCCGGGGGCCGTAGGTTTCACTAGTGGATTCTCTCGAGAAAAATAGCAAACGGTGGGTAAACAAATTACTGTTGGTCAATTGATAGAACTTCAAATAATTATGGCGATATCCAGGCAATGATCATTAAATAGGCATCACGTGCAAGATTAGTAGACCGACTCCTGCCTGCATCTACTACTATTACTCCACATATCGACCGCTATCCAGCATGCATCTAGTGTATTAAGTTCATGGAAAAACGGAGTAATGCAATAAGAACGATGACATGATGTAGAAAAGATCCGTTTATCTATATGGCGGTAGATACATATATCTCATCTTTTTGTCGTTAGTAGCAACGATACATACATGTCGTTTCCCCTTCTATCACTGGGATCGAGCACCGTAAGATCGAACCCACTACCGGGCACCTCTTCTATTGCAAGATAAATCGATCAAGTTGGCAAAGCAGAACCCAAATATCGGAGAAGAAATACAAGGCTATAAGAGATCAAAGAAACTCAAATAACTTTCATGGATATAAAAAGATATGACTGATCATAAACTCAAAGTTCATCAGGTCCCAACAAACAGACCACAAAAGAGTTACATCATATGGATCTCCAAGAGACCATTGTATTGAGAATCAAGCGAGAGAGAGAGAGAGAGAGAGAGAGAGAGAGAGAGAGAAAGCCATCTAGCTACTAACTACGGACCCGAAGTTCTACAAAGAAGTACTCACGCATTATCGGAGAGGCACCAATGGAAGTGGTGAACCCCTCCGTGATGGTGTCTAGATTGGATCTGGTGGTTCTGGACTCTGCGGTGGCTGGATGAATATTTTGACGCTTGTTCTAGGGTTTCTGGAAATTGGGGTATTTATGGAGCAAAGAGGCGGTCCGTGGGGCACCCGAGGTGGGCACAACCCACCAGGGCGCGTGTGGGCCTCCTGGCGCGCCCTGGTGGGTTGTGCCCCCCTCGGGGCTCCCCCAAGGTGTAACCAGGGCCCATTGCCTTTCTTCTGGCCCATAAAAAATCATCATGAAGTTTCGTGGCATTTGGACTTCATTTGATATTGATTTCCTGCGATGTAAAAAACATGGAAAAAACAGCAACTGGCACTTGGCACTATGTCAATAGGTTAGTACCAAAAAATGATATAAAATGACTATGAAATGATTATAAAACATCTAGGATTGATAATAAAACATCATGGAACAATAAAAACTTATAGATACGTTGGAGACGTATCAGCATCCCCAAGCTTAACTCCTAGTCGTCCTCGAGTAGGTAAGTGATAAAAGCAGAATTTTTGATGTGGAGTGTTGTTCATCAAGTGATAACATATTATTTTCTTTATAGCATGGACATTTGGAATTTTTTGTGATTCAAAGCAATAGTCTAGTTTTGACATAATAATTTTGATACTCAAGCATATCAACAAGCAACCATGCCTTTCAAAATATCAACGCTAAAATAAGTTATCCCTAGCCCATCATGCTCAAATATTGATCCATTCATGAAACACACTCGAATATTAACTACACCCAATACTTGAGCACAATGATATTGCCTCCTAGTTGGTGCTTTTTATGAGAGAAGATGGAGACTCAAATTTCAAAATAAAAATTGCATAAAGAAAAAGAAAGGCCCTTCACAGAGGGAAGTAGGGATTTGTAAAGGTGCCAGAGCTCAAAGCGAAAAAATAGAGATAAAAACATTTTGGGAGGTGTATCCATCCCACCAACGAAAACGACTCAGAGCTACGAACACTTTCAATGCTAGATATGCCATATGCGGCTCCCAAACAGAAAATAAAGTTTATTCCTTTTTCCACCATTCTTTCACTTTCCATGGCTAGCCGTATCCACGCGTGCCCTCCATACCAACACTTTCAAAGGAATTTATTATTTGAAAACATAAAGTAAATATTTTTTTTGCATTTCGGGGCTGGGCATCCCTAATACCTTTGCCTTACTCTCGTGCAATGATAAGTGAATAAACACTCATCTTGAGAATAACACATCTAGGATGGAAAATATTAGCCACCCGTTACCATTCCGCGAGCGAAACAAACACACAAAAGAGAAGTTTATTTTTGAAAGTTAGAGATGGCACATGCAAATTTCCTTAGAACGACAAAAGAATACCACATATAGGTAGATATAGTGGACTCATGTGGCAAAACTGGTTTAAAGGATTTTGGATGCACAAGTAGAGATCATACTTAGTGCAAAATGAAGGCTAGCAAAAGATTGGGAAGAGACCAACCAAGAAACGAATAATCTCATAAGCAAGCATTAAGCATAATTAACACCAAATAATGCACCACAAGTAGGATATAATTTTCATTGCATCATTATTGACTTCCATGCATGCATAGGGAATCACAAACCTTAACACCAGTATTCTTACTAGAGCACAATTACTCATCAACATAACTCACATATCACATCATCATATCTCAAAACTATTACTAAGAATCAAGTTTATTTTGTCCAATGATCTTCATGAAATTTTTATTTCTTTTATCCTTCTTGTATATCTATCACTTTGGAACTAATTTTCATGTGTTTCTTTTCATAAGCTCAAACAAATATAAGTGAAGATCATGAGCATAACAAATTTTCTTTCTCTAAAAATAATTGAAGTGAAGCAAGAGAGAATTTCTTCAAAATTTTACTAACTCTAAAATAAATCTAAGTGAAGCAAGAGAGCATTTCTTCAAAAATAACGAAGCACACCGTGCTAAAAAAGATATAAGTGAAGCACTAGAGGTCCTAGCTCATAGAAGCTTTAAGTGAAACAAAGAGAGCAATTCTAACAAGTCATGATATAATTTTGACTCTCTCAAAAGGGTGTGTCCAGCAAGGATTGATGACTTAAAACACAAAATAAAACAAGCAAAGACACATATCATACAAGACGCTCCAAGCAAAACACATATCATGTGACGAATAATATATAGCCTCGAGTAAAATACCGATTGTTGTTGGAAGAAAGCGGGGATGCCACTCGGGGGCATCCCCAAGCTTAGTTGGTTGCTCATTCTTGGATAATAGCTTGAGATGCCGGGGCATCCCCAAGCTTAGGCTCTTACATCCTTCCTTCATCCATCATAAGATAACCCAAAACTTTCGTGAGATCTGTTAGTGTAAGTAAATAATCCACTATATAAGTGCTGTATCAAACCAATTCATATTTTGTTTTTGTATTATATCTACTGTATTCCAACTTTTCTATGGCAAAAACTCATCAAAGAAAACCATAGAGCCATCAAAATAAGCACACAACACAAAGAAAACAGAATCTGTCAAAACAGAACAGTCTGTAGCAATCTGATTTAAACGTATACTTCTGGAACTCCAAAAATTCTACAAAAATATGAAGACCAGGGGAATTTGTATATTAATCTACTTTAAAAAGAATCATGGCAAAATCTCTTTCTTAATAAAAATGAGAATTAATTTTGTGAGCACAAAGTTTCTGTCTTTTTCAGCAAGATGAAACAACTATCACCCAAGAAGATCATATCGGTTCTACTTGGCACAAACACTAATTAAAACATAAAAAATGTGTTAACACTCAATAACATAAAGCAAAAAGCAAAAATAACTTTTATTCATTAGGTTGCCTCCCAACAAGCGCTATAGTTTTACGCCCCTAGCTAGGCATAAAATTTCGACGATGCTCACACAAAAGATAATAATTGAAACACAAAGAGAGCATAATGAAACATGTGACAAACATATTTAAGTCTAACATACTTCCTATGCATAGGAATTTTATAGGCAAACAAATTATCAAGACAAGAAAGATCTAGCATATGCATGGAAGAAAACAATAGCAATCTCAACATGAAGAGAAGTAATTTAGTAACACGAAGATTTATATAACCATATTTTCCTCTCTCATAATAATTATATGTAGGATCATAATCAAATTCAACGATATATCTATCATATAAATTTTTCTCTTTTTGATCCACATGCATGCAAAGTTGAAACTCTTCCAAAATAGTGGGATCATCAGATAAAGTCATGACCTCTCCAAACCCACTTTCATCAAAAGTTTCATAAGATTGAACACTCTCCAAATATGTGGGATTATTTTTAGCTAAAGTTGACACTCTTCCAAACCCACTTTCAATATTATCTCAAACATATTCATCATGAGGCTTAAATAAATTTTCAGGAGTATAAGAAACATTATCACCCCAATCATGATCATTGCAATAAGTAGCGGACATGACAAAACAAGCATCCCCAAGCTTAGGGTTTTGCATATTATTAGCACACTTGACATTAATAGAATTTTTATACTAAGCTTAGGGTTTTGCATATTACATCATATGGATCTCCAAGAGACCATTGTATTGAGAATCCAGAGAGAGAGAGAGAGAGAGAGAGAGAGAGAGAGAGAAAGCCATCTAGATACTAACTACGGACCCGAAGGTCTACAAAGAACTACTCACGCATCATCAGAGAGGCACCAATGGAAATGGTTGTTGGCGTTCTGGGAACGGGGGTCCCAGACTTACTGCTGCGGCCACACGTGGCTAAGCCAAAGCAGCCGATGGCCCATCTTCATCAACAAGGCATCCAAGACCCTCGCGAGGGTCCAAGCCTCATGAGGCGGACGGCGCAAGACCTCCTCTGGAGTATCCTAGCGAGGCAGGCTCACGAGTGGAGATATCAATGGGCAAAACCTCACGAGGCCCTCATGGCGTGAGCCATGACGACGACACCAAAGCGGAGGCCGGCGCCGCTGTGATGTCCTTATTTCCTCTTTGGTGCTAAGGAGGCCAGCGCAGGCGAAGAGTACCGAGGCATCAGGCAAAGGTTGCCATATCGGTGCAACGAGACCAAGACCAGAAGGACGGCAAGACGGAGGTCATCGTGGAGCCCAAGACGGCATCACCACCAAAGCTTTTCGCAGGCGAAGACCATTTTTGTCAGGATAGCTTGTACTAGCTGTCCCCCTTCAAATTTGCCCGCCATTGTTGGCTCCCTTCCCGCTCGATATTTGGGAAGAGGACCAAGGCCTATATAAGTAGAGCTAGCCACCACAGTAGGAGGCAACAGATCTCGAACTGATTCAGATCATCCTCAACCACACAGGCACAAGAACACCTCAACCTCAGGAGGCTATTCTTCCCTTTTACTGTTCATCATCAGCCCAAGAGGCAATCTACCACCACCACACTGGAGTAGGGTATTACACCACAACGGTGGCCCGAACCAGTATAAACCTCGTGTCTTTCTGTGTTGCGAGTTCGTCGAGTTCGTCCGCGAGATCTTAGCGAGCTAGGGCGTAGATCGGTAGGAGGGAAAGACTTCGCGGCACCCAGTGTTGAACCTTAAGGGTTTTTGAACCCCACATCCGACATTTGGCGCCGGTAGGTGCGCTATAACTTCCTTCCATCAGTTAATCGCTCCGTCGCCTCCATGGCGGACTTCGCCGTCTTTCGAGCTGAGCGTCGGGCTGCCCTCACCGCCCGCGTCGCTCAGACGGCTCCCGTTGGTGGGCCACCTCGTCGTTCTCCGTCTCCTGCCGCCAACACTGCCACCAGCCCAGCGGGGAACGAGCAGCAGGCGTCCTCGCTGCATCCTTTAGTGCGGCAGGACGGCCGCACCGCCACTCCATCGCTGACCCCTGCCGGTTCTTCGTCTCACGCGCACCGCGCTCCCATGGAGGCACGGGCCGCGCTCCTCACGGTGAACGAGCTCCTGCGCTACCGCCCCGTCGACGACCTCTATGAGGACTGGCTCGACCACGTCGTCGAGCTCGTCCATGCCACAGGGGGCTCTCCGGCGCCGTCCCACTCTCTGCCTCCCCCTCAACCAGCCGCGGGCGACGGGGCTCATGGCGTGCCTCCACCACCTCAGCCCCAAGACGGCGCCTTGGCACCAAGGCGCGCGGCTCCGCGGTGTGATCCGCCGCGCACGGCGCCCGCGCACGAAGAGAGAAGCTGCCAAGAAATTCCGCGGCCGCGAGAAGCTGCACCTGTGCTCCCCGCGCCACCTCGTCAAGACCGCGCGCCGCCCGCAGCGGCGCAGCGCGGACCTCGTCAAGTCCAAGCTTCACCTCCGAAGCGGGCCCCGGCAACCACGGCCGGCTGCCGCGCCTTCACCCCCGAGCTGCGTAGCGTTGCCTGGCCAGGCAAGTTCAAGCCGGATCTGCCTCCTCGCTATGATGGCACTGCCGACCCTTCGAAGTTCCTGCAGCTCTATGAGCTGAGCATCAAAGCGACCAACGGCAACGAAAAATTCATGGCGAACTGGTTTCCCATGGCTCTCAAGGATGGAGCCCGCTCTTGGCTCCTGAACCTGCAGCACGGCTCGATCTCCTCTTGGGAAGAGATGCGTGACCGCTTCGTCGCCAACTTCCAGGGCACTTGCGACCACCCGCCGGCCGCGGGTGACCTGCGTCGCATCAAGCAACAACCAGGGGAGACCCTCCAGAAGTACATCCATCGCTTCAACAACACCCGCCTCAAGATCTCCAAGGTCACGGACGAGGCCATCATCTCCGCGTTTTCCGACGGCGTCCATGACGTCAAGATGAAGGAAGAGCTCGCCATCCACGAGGAGCTCTGCACATCTCAGGAGCTGTTCAACCTGGCGACCAAGTGCGCAAGAGCTGAGGAAGGGCGCCTTTCTCTCCTTGAGCTGCTAGCCGCAGGAGCGGAGGGGAAGAAGGCCAAGGCCAAGGATGTCAAGCGCAAGGAGGCAGCTGTCCTCGCAGCGGAGCCCGACACCAAGCGGGGCAGAGATCAGCCCGAGTCATCCAAGATCGGCCGACCGTTCTGCGCCTTCCACAACCTCAACACCCACAACACCAGCGACTGTCAAGAGCTCAGAGCCATACGGGAAGGACGCTACGATCGACGCCTCGAGCGCAACGACCGGGGCTACGGCCGCGGAGGAGGACGGGGAGGCGGACGTTGGGATGACCGTGGCCTGCGCCAGGAGTGGCGCGACCGGCCTAGTGAGGACCGCTGGCAGGAGCAACCTTGCGAGGGCGCCTGGAGGGACCCGCCTCGTGAGGATCGCCCCCAGCACAACACCGGTCTTCCTCCGCTGCCGCCACCAAGAAGGAACGACGACCACCACCAGGACGAGTGGGCTAGGGGCTTCCAGGAGCCGCGTGCGATCGCCTGCATCTTGGGCAGCGCCCAGGCCCCAGCCTCTCAGCGCATCTTCAAACAGTTCGCTCGCGAGGTGAACGCGATGCTCCCCAAGCTCGAGGCCACGCGCCCGCTCAAGTGGTCCCAATGAGCCATCACTTTCAACTCGGCGGATCAGCTCAAGTGCGCAGCCACCGCTGGCGCCCTCCCTATGATGTGTTCCCCAGTCATCAGCAATGTGCAGGTCACCAAGACCCTCATCGAAGGCGGCGCAGGGCTCAACGTCATGTCCGTCGACACGTTCGACAACCTCCAAGTGCCATATGAATAGCTCCAGCCCACCAAGCCTTTCTCAGGAGTGACCGACGGTTCCACCACCCCGATAGGGAAGTTCCGCCTGCCCGTCACCTTCGGGAAGCGCAAGAACTACCGCACCGAGCTCATCGACTTCGACGTCGCGCACATCCGCCTACCATACAATGCCATCCTCGGGTATCCAGCCCTGGCCAAGTTCATGGCAGTCACTCATCACGGCTACAACGTTCTCAAGATGCCAGGAAGCGGAGGAATCATCACGGTCCCGTGTGAGGAGAGTGATGCGATGTGCTCCCTCGAGCGCGCCTTTCAAGCTGCAGCAATCAACGACCCCGACAGCAGAAATGAAGGCCCTCCGAAGGCCATCCCCAAGAAGAAGCAGCCACGCCGTGCGGGACCTCAGGAGGATCGCTTCGAGGCAGGAGCCTCGTCAGGATCAGCGCCCGCTCCAGGGCGCCTACCTCCATCGCATAGGAAGGCGCGCCCAGCACCCTCCTCAGGCTGGGCTAGGGGGCTCTCTTCTGGAGGGCCTCTGACCTTGCCAACCTCACGAGGGAGGCGCTTGGGCACCACTTGGAAGTGTGCTTCGCGGCACATGTTCCTCAGGAGAGCACATGGCAAGGAGTGCCCATCACTCAGGAGTTCATCACCAAGACCACTCAGGAACTACAAGATGCAAGGGCCATACGTGGCGACAGCCGCTCACGAGGCGCAGCTCCGCATCCTGGCGAGGATGCTGGGCTGCGTGTCTGCATCAACATCCCAGGGCTCAACAGGGCCGCATCCTAGGAGCGCTTCTGGCCATCGCATGTGGGCCGCTGCGAGGGCCCGCCACACAGCTACGTTCGCATGCCCTTCGGCTTGCCGAGCGTGGCGTCAGCCTATCAACGTGGTCTGCGGCATGTCCTGGCGGCTCTGGAGGCCAGGTACCACGCCGTCCTGGAGGAGATGGAGACGGTCCTCAGGGAACCTCCCGAATCCCTAGGGCCTCCCGAGGCTCAGGGTCCCAGTGGCTCATGAGGATTCGTTTCTTCAACGCGCGCCTTCAGCTGCACCAACTCTACTTCGTCAACAGAACCGGGTGACATCTTCCAAGCTCGTTTAGCTGGGA
This sequence comes from Aegilops longissima, assembly GCA_021605205.1. Classification (NCBI taxonomy): domain Eukaryota; kingdom Viridiplantae; phylum Streptophyta; class Magnoliopsida; order Poales; family Poaceae; genus Aegilops; species Aegilops longissima. The sequence continues at coordinate 386,606,568 of CM038680.1, forward strand.
GCGCCCCTCGGGTTGCATTATTCCTAGGCCACATGGGTCCGTCCCTGGGGCATGTATCCCTTTTGCTTATGTCTTTAGCTTACCTTGCTGGGGGCGCCCCTCGGTCTGCATCATCCCCAAGCCGCTCGGGCCGGACCCAGTGGCATGTATCTTCCTGCATTTACCTAAGATTATCTGCTTTCCATGCTTAACCTGCCAACATCAATCGTCTGCTCGATCATCGCCTCCCCCGGGGCCTCCACACAGGCACGACGCTGGTGCATGGGTCCGTCCCTGTCACGTCGACAAATCTGAGCGGTCGAGCTCTGGCTTGCGGCACGCCCCGCGCATGTCACCTCACCAGGCCCTCAGCGCCTTCATCTCATCCAGAGCAACAAGCGGCAGGCTGACAGCTGTAACGGCAAACCGTGTTTCTTCTTGCGCCTGTTCACAGGGATCCCGTGGGAAGGATAGCAGGCGGCACCACGAGTCTCCTTTTCTCTCGTGCGATTCTCTTGCACGTTAAAAGGGGGGCTCCTGAGCATCGCGACTCAGGAGCTCTTACTGGCTCTCCAGCCCTCACCTCCTGGCCTTGACCACGGTATCGCGACCTGGCATACCAGCGGGCGGCTGAGCTCGCTCGAGGGCCGGGACCTGAGGATGTAGAGCACTAAGGATAGCACGAGGGGAGGGAAACTCGTATGGACCGGCCTAGCTATGCCGCACAAGTAGGCGCGCAGCCCTGGCGCAACGTCAGGAGTCACCACGAAATCAACAAGATAAGTCCCGCACTCAGATCGGCTACATGTCTGGGCCTAATGGTCACTCACGCCTTGCCGCAACGGGTTGCGGCCACGTCGACTCCCTTTCTCGCCTTACCATGGCTGCTTGAGCGCTAAAGGGAACCTCCTGAGCATCGCGCCTCAGGGGCTCTTACTGGACCTCAGGCCGCACACCTCCTGGCCTTGACCACGGCACGCGACCTGGCATACCAGCGACGGCTGTAGCCTGCACGGGGATCGGGACCTGTCAGCGTAGAGCAACAAGCTATCGCGAGGAAAGAAAGGGGGGACCGAGCCTTAACGGGACGTGCGTTCACCAAATTCTCATAACAGGGAAGATAGGCACAAAAGACATTACAAACCCTTACATGCCCCCACAGGGTGATTCATGATTCTTCACAAGAAACAAAAGCTGATACTAAGGGGAATCTTATCCACATCCTTCCGTGGCGGACACCATCATCAACAGTGGGCCACGGGGTGCCGGCGCCAACCCCATCCAGATCAGCGGCGGCGACGGCCATGCGCCGTAGCTCTGCTCCGAGCGCGGCGAGAGCTCGGGGGCACGTAGCTGTCATCGCTCGTCTCTGGAGTCTCGTAAGGCTCAGGAGAGCTGCTGGACTCCCGAGGGCTGCTACTGCTGGAGTAGCCGCGAGCGGAGCGTGCGTCAGTTTGGCGCTCGTCTCCGGAGCAGCACTCCAGGCGGCGGCCCTCAGCATTGAAGACCTTGAAGAAGAGCATGGAAGCACCGTCGTACTCGAAGTGGATCGCGGCGCGCCTCGCCGCAGCAGACCGTGTGATCTCCCCCAGCCGCGGGTCATGAAGATCTTGCCGACGGGAACCGCTTCGATCTCCGCTCCGGTCGCCGGAGCGCTGCAGTCGGTGTGCTGCAACCAGATCTCGAGAGGCCCCCTCGGCGGCATCACGTCGGAGAAGAACCACGGGAAGCGGATCCAGGAGCTTGGAGGCATCAGCGCCCACAGCACCAACTCGCGCGAGGAGTCCGCGGCATGGACCCCAGGGCGGCGGCAAGCGTCGCCGCAGCGCGGCAACTCCGGACATGGCGTGGGCGGCGCTGCTCGTCGCTCCGACCTCCCGAGCCCTCGGCACGGGCGTACAAGCGTAGCGGGTACCCCGGAGGAGGCCGCTCGCACCAAGGCGTCGACACCACCTGCATTGCTGCTTCATCACGGTGATGGATCGACCTCTTCTTCGGCGGAAGAGGCCCCAGATCATCATGGGGAGCCTTTCCTTTCTCTTCGGTAGAAAACCTTCTGATAGGCGCCATTGTTGTCAGCAGTGGAGCAAGGAGGAAGGAGCAAGCAAGCGAGGAAGAGATGGGCGATGGGGGCTCCGCCCCCCTCCCCATTTATAGCAAGAGAAGGCCAACCGGCGTCCCCCACGATCGCAGGTAATGATGGTTTTCCTTGGATGTCGCAGGGACTTGTCAAGTCGTGCAGTTGCTGAGGCAACATGGGGAAGTGGAGGCGCCCACGTTCAATCAACTGCCACAAGTCAATCGAGGCCACAGGCTTTTGGGCCCCGTGGTGCTCTGAATTTGACCCTTGGCTTTGCTGCGAAGCCAAGCCCGAGCGCACCTTGGGCCCGGGGGCTACTGTCGGCGTTCTGGGAACGGGGGTCCCAATACTTGCTTGCCTGCGGCCCACAGTTTGGCTAAGCCAGCAGGCCGTACGGCCCATCTTCATCAACAAGGCATCCAAGACCCTCGCGAGGGTCCAAGCCTCATGAGTCGGACGACGCAAGACCTCCTCTGGAGTAGCCTAGCCAGGCAGGCTCACGAGGAGCGGAGATATCAAGGCGGGGCAAAACCTCAGGAGGCCCTCATGACGTGAGCCATGATGCACGACACCAGGCGGGCGCAAGCGCGCGCAGCGTCCTTATTTCCTCTTTGGCGCTAAGGAGGCCAGCGCAGGCGAAGAGTATCGAGGCATCAGGCAAAGGTTGCCATATCAGTGCAATGAGACCAAGACCGGAAGGACGGCAAGACGGAGGTCATCGTGGAGCCCAAGACGGCGTCACCACCAGAGCTTTTCGTAGGCGAAGACCGCTTTTGTCAGGATAGCTTGTACTAGTTGTACCCCTTCAAATTTGCCCACCGTTGTTGGCTCCCTTCCCGCTCGATATTTGGGAAGAGGACCAGGGCCTATATAAGTAGAGCTAGCCACCACAATAGGAGGAAACGGATCTCGAACTGATTCAGATCATCCTCAACCACACAGGCACAAGAACACCTCAACCTCAGGAGGCTGTTCTTCCCTTGTACTCTTCATCATCGGCCCAAGAGGCAATCCACCGCCACCACACTGGAGTAGGGTATTACACCACAACGGTGGCCCGAACTAGTATAAACCTCGTGTCTTTCTGTGTTGCGAGTTTGTCGAGTTCGTCCGCGAGATCTTAGTGACTAGGGCGTAGATCAGTAGGAGGGAAAAACTTCACGCGCACCCCAGTGTTCAAACCTTAAAGGTTTGCCGGAACCCCACATGCGACAGTGCTGAACCCCTACGTGATGGTGTCTAGATTGGATCTGGTGGTTCTGGACTCTGCGGCGGCTGGATGAATATTTCGACGCTTGTTCTAGGGTTTCTGGAATATTGGGGTATTTATAGAGCAAAGTGGCGGTCCGGGGGGCACCCGATGTGGGCACAACCCACCAGGGCGCACCTGGGCCTCCTGGCGTACCCTGGTGGGTTATGCACCCCTCGGGGCACCCCCCAGGTGCAACCAGGGCCCATTGCCTTTCTTCTAGCCCATAAAAAATCATCAGGAAGTCTCGTGGCATTTGGACTTCATTTGATATTGATTTCCTGCGATGTAAAAAATCATAGAAAAAACAACAACTGGCACTTGGCACTATGTCAATAGGTTTGTACCAAAAATGATATAAAATGACAATAAAATGATTACAGAACATCCAGGATTGATAATAAAACTGCATGGAACAATAAAAAATTATAGATACGTTGATGACGTATCACCAATCCCTTCACAGTTACTTGCAGAAGTGAGATCTGATAGAGATAGACTAAACTAAACAGACGATAAAGTAAATATTTTTGGTATTTTTGCTTTAAGATCGGTAAGTATAAGATTGCAAAATAGTACTCCCTCCGTCCCATAATGTAAGACGTTTTCTGACACTAGTGTAGTGTCAAAAAACATCTTACATTATGGGACGGAGGGAGTAGATCGGAAACTTATATGATGGAAAATAGACCCGGGGGCCATAGATTTCACTAGAGGCTTCTCTCAAGATAGCAAATAATATGGTGGGTGAACAAATTACTGTCGAGCAATTGATAGAAAAGTGCAAAGTTATGACGATATCCAAGGAAATGATTATGAAATATAGGCATCACGTCCGTGTCAAGTAGACTGAAACGATTCTGCATCTACTACTATTACTCCACACATCAATCGAGTCCTGCCTGCATATAGAGTATTAAGTTCATGAAGAACAGAGTAACACATTAGGTAAGATGACATGATGTAGAGGAATAAACTCAAGCAATATGATGTAAACCCCACCTTTTTATCCTCGATGGCAACGATACAATATGTTCCTTGCTCCCCCTACTGTCACTGGGAAAGGACACCGCAAGATTGAACCAAAGGTAAACACTTCTCCCATTGCAAGAAAAACCAATCTAGTTGGCCAAACCAAACCGATAGTTCGAAGAGAATTACAAAGATACCAAATCATGCATAAAAGAATTCAGACAAGATTCAAATAATATTCATAGATAAGCTGATCATAAATCCACAATTCATCAGATCTCGACAAACACACCGTAAAAAGAAGATTACATCGGATAGATCTCCGAGAACATCGAGGAGAACATGGTATTGAGAATCAAAGAGAGAGAAGAATCCATCTAGCTACTAACTATGGACCCGTATGTCTGTGGTAAACTACCCACGCTTCATCGGAAGGGCAATAGAGTTGATGTAGATGCCCTCCGTGATCGAATCCCCCTCCGTCAGGATGCCGGAAAAGGCCCAAGAATGGATCTCACGGGAACAGAAGGTTGCGGCAGTGGAAAAGTGTTTTCGTGGATACTTCTCGTGGTTTGGGAATATTTGTGAATATATAGGCCGAAGAATTAGGTCAGGGGAGTCACGAGGGGCCCACAAGGTAGGGAGCGCGTGGTGACCCACAAGTATAGGGGGTCAATTGTAGCTCTTTTCGATAAGTAAGAGTGTCGAACCCAACGAGGAGCAGAAGGAAATGATGAGTGGTTTTCAACAAGGTAATGTATGCAAGTATTGAAATTGTAAGTAGCCAAGTCGTTTGATAGCAAGATAATTTGTAACGAGCAAGTAACGGTAGTAGTAACAAAAGTGCAGCAAGGTAGCCCAATCCTTTTGAGGCAAAGGACATGCCAAAACGGTCTCTTATGATAAGCAAAGCGTTCTTGGGGGTTCACGGGAATTTCATCTAGTCACTTTCATCATGTTGGTTCGATTTGTGTTTGCTACTTTGATAATTTGATATGTGGGTGGACCAGTGCTTAGGTGTTGTTCTTACTTGAACAAACTCCTACTTATGATTAAACCTCCCGCAAGCATCCGCAACTACGAGAAAAGTATTAAGAATAAATTCTTACCATAGCATTAAACTTTTGGATCCAATCGGTCCCTTATGGAATAGCGCATAAACTGGGGTTTAGGCTTCTGTCACTCTCGCAACCCATCATCTAATTGCTACTCCACAATGCATTCCCTTAGGCCCAAATATGGTGAAGTGTCATGTAGTCGACATTCACATGACACCACTAAGGGAATCACAACATAGATACTATCAAAATATCAAACACACATCAAGTTCACATGATTACTTGCAACATGATTTCTCCCGTGACCTCAAGAACAAAAGTAACTACTCACAAATGATAATCATGCTCAAGATCAGAGGGGTATTAAATAGCATAATGGATCTGAACATATAACCTTCCACCAAATAAACCATATAGTAATCAACTACAAGATGTAATCAACACTACTAGTCACCCACAAGCACCAATCTATAGTTCCGGTAACAAGATCGAACACAAGAGATGAACTAGGGTTTGAGATGAGATGGTGCTGATGAAGATGTTGATGGAGATTACCCTCCCCAAGATGGGAGAGTTGTTGGTGATGATGATGACGATGATTTCCCCCTCCTGGAGGGAAGTTCCCCCGGCGGAATCGCTCCACCAGAGGGCAAAAGTGCTCCCGCCCAAGTTCCACCTCGAGGCGGCGGCGCTCCGTCCCGAAAGTCCTCTCCTTATTTTTTTCTAGGTCAAAATGACCTATATACCAGAAGATGGGCACCGGAGGTGGGCCGAGGAGGGCAAAACACACCAGGGCGCGCCTGGGGGCCCTGGCGCGCCCAGGTGGGTTGTGCCCACCTGGTGGCCCCCCTCTGGTAGTTATTTACTCCAATAATTCTTATATATTCCATAGAAAATCTCCGTGAAGTTTCACCTCATTTGGAGTTGTGCAGAATAGGTAGCCTGGTGTAGCGTTTTCAGGTCCAGATTTCCAGCTGCCGGAATTCTCCCTGTTTGTGTATACCTTGCATATTATGAGATAAAAGGCATTAGAATTACTCCAAAAAAGCATTATTATGGATAAAAACATTATAAATAACAGTAAGAAAACATGATGCAAAATGGACGTATCAGCGCGCCCTACCCCCTGGGCGCGTCCTTCCCCCCTTGTGGCCGCCTTGTGGCTCTTCCGACTTAATCTTAAAGTCTCTGGGGTGTCTTCTGGTCCAAGAAAAATCATCGCGAAGGTTTTATTCCATTTGGACTCCGTTTGGTATTCCTTTTCTGCAAACTCAAAACCAAGGAAAAAAACATAAACTGGCATTGGGCTCTAGGTTAATAGGTTAGTCCCAAAAATAATATAAAATAGCATATTAATGCATATAAAATATCCAAAACAAATAATATAATAGGATGGAACAAACAAAAATTATAGATATGTTGGAGAGGTATCAACTACCTGCCAGCATCATGTTTTTGCTGCGCAGGAGACCGGGAAGGGGGAAGGAGCCCCGTCGCCTTCAAATGGGACAACTGATGCCATGCATGCAGGCCAGAACTCTGAGAGTGAGTCTGATTGCCTAAACTATGAGGGAGTAATGTATTGATACTTGAGATTTGATCTATAATGAAGAAGAAGAAGAAGAATGAGCATTTCATTGTGGTGAACTTGTGATGAGGAGAAAGGAATAATCATCATGTTATTTTTCTCCTGTCCAATTGAATCTAATTTCGTATGGATCGTCGTCCAACTTCACATAATGGAATCATACATGTACTACGCAATTTTAATCCGTAGACCCGCATTTGCATTTTGCATGGCTCTCTCAGTGGCTGACCATGCATATTTCCTTGGTGATGCATTCATGTTTAGCTAGGTTAGAATACTTGAGATGTACTTCTATCATGGATTGTACTGTACGTCACACGTCTAAACAGACTGGTGTTGCTTCCGCACATCATCTGTCGTCGTATTGTATCGGGACAAATTCTACTTGCAGAGAAGCAGATCTGAAAATAGCTAACAACGTCATATTAGAAAGTATCAAGACCTATCTACTCCTAATAATTTAATTTTAATTTTAATTTTTGATAATAAAGCACGCAGTGCTTCTGGTGGTACGTCATTGGCATTTTTTTGGAAACCCTCTTATGATTTCTGATAATTGAACCTAGAGTCCCTTTTTAGAGCGGATATGGGAAAACGATTTGTTCTTACAAAAAGCACCCTCCACTTTTCAGTATACAACCCGTGATCCTGTGTTTCATTTTTATCCAGCCGTTCCCTTTCCAGCCGCGTCGAAGGAGGAGAAGTAGGGCGGCGGTGGAGGAGAAGTAGGATGGAGGCCGCATCGCCGGCACGAGTGATCGGGTGAGGGGTGGCACCCATTTCATTCGGCTCCTATCACCCGCTTGGGCCCAATTCAGCCTGGTACCGATGCTTCCACAGAGAAATCGGATTAGCACGAGAACAGAAAATAATTGGTAGGGGATGCCCTTGAAACAACCTCTGCTTTGACTCAATTGCAATTGGCTTGGCTACATATCTTCGGTGAAGAAAGCAGAGATGCAGATGGGGTAAAGAATGAACCCACAACGCGAGCGAAGAAAGCAGTCGATGGCGCTGTCGTAGTTGTCCTCCCGCATGGAGGTGAGGCAAAGGGCGGTGGCAGCGGCACGACGGTGATGCGGCAGGGCTCCCTACGTGTGTGCTCCTGCTCATGGCCAAGTGAAAAAGAAAGAATTGGGAGGAAGAGAGGAAGAAGGAGAAAGAAGAGGATCTGGGCAGTGCAGGAGTTCCGATGGTGCGGCGTGCGCGGAGACGAGGAAGAAGGAGAGGATCTGGGAGGCGGGGGAGTTCCCGGTGGTGAGGCGTCCGTGAGGGCGCGGGAAAGGTGGTGGATCAGGCGCTGAGCGCGTGGAGGAAGGAGGGGAGGCACTCAGGAGGCTTGTGAGATTTGGGCCGCGGGGAGAGGCGTTGAAGCAGCGACGTCCATTGAGCAGGGGGAGTGTTGCGCATGGTCCCTCATTGGACAGAGAGGGAGTGAGAAGAAGGCATTGGGGGAGAGACTACATGATTAGGGTGCTGAGAAGATAAGGCTGGACAACGGTGCTTGCGGCCAAATGATACGTGTCGCCGACGTGAGACGGTTGATTGGAATCATTGTCGTCTACATCTGAATAAGGTAAAACAAATGCATGCACGTGCCCCTCCTGAGCACCTTCATTTGTTTCTCGCCGTGCACCCATGCATGCATTTTTTTGCTTCAGCAATTTTACATGCACACAGTCCGGGTGTAAGTGTTGTGGAAGAATGTTAGCTTACTACAGTAAACGAAACAATCTTCCACAACACTTACAGCCGGACTGGCTAGGTAAATGAATGCATTCGGAAGGAACTTGCGAAGCTGCATATGAGTTCCCAAGAAATCTTCCAACATTATTTAGAGCATCTCCAGCTGGTCCATCAAGTTTTTTGGGGTTTTTATGCGAGCTGCCTTTGCAACTTTCAAATAAACCCATCCCTAATAAAAAAATCTAGCTCTCTCTGCACTTGCAATAAACACATAGGCACCTTCATTTTATCATCATAATAATTCAAATAATTATGTTTCAGTTTCACACCCATAATCTATGATATAAACATAACAAATGGTCCAAAAGCATTAAACTAAACATGAAGAAGTTTATTGTCCATGGAGCTCCCACAAATGCTCAACAAGGTCTTCCAAAAGTAGTTCATACCCCGCGGCAGTCTTTGATATGTTGATACACTTGAAGAAATTTCTAGAGTCGGTGTTCATCACTCTGATGGTTGACACGCGATGTATAATTTTTTCTTCCCCTCATTCTCATAGCAGAAGTCTTTTGGACTTGCTCCTTCTTTCTTATGATGTTCTTCATGCTCACACATGTTCTGATGATGCTGTCATGATGCTCCACAAATGCTTTTGGTCCCGAAATCAAATACTCTTGGTTTTGAAATTTTTCATGCCCCAAACAATGGCAAATCAAGCTTGCAATGCCTCAAATGCTTCTTGTTGCATGAGGGTTTGATATTGTCTTCACAAATATTGACCATGAAGGATATATTCCATCTGCGGGATAGTAACATGTGTTGTATGTTCACCGGTAGTGCCTCCATGTTAGATAGCCGTGCAAATAAATGAGATCATTGCAACATATTTAGGTAATTTTGAGATCCCGATAGACCAAAATATGAATGGAAAATTCATAGATCATTTGATGACACAATTTCGATGAATTATGGTTGCATCTTTACAGTGACATTTCAGTTGTCCATGTTATGTTGCAGGGAAATTCGTTCACCTCCAGTGCATGCAATCGATGCTCCCAAGCATGACGAGGAAGTCTTTCGATGCACTAATCTGCAGAAACTTGTTGTGTCCATGTCATTTAGTGCTTGGAGATATTTCTCTCCGAAGATCTCAATGACAATGTTCAAAAATTTGTTCCAACCTTTTATGACTGTGCTCTCTGCACTCCAATCCAATCATCAAGGGCGTGTTTTTTTTATGTGCATCATTTTTTGCGCGCCAGCTTCAACTACCCACCAGCATCATTTTTTGGCTGAGCAAGTGCGCGAGGACGATCCCCGGCGGCGCGGCCAACCTCAACTACCCGTCGTTCGTGGTGGTGTTTTACGGCCACACCCACGTGCACACGCTGACGTGGACGGTGACCAAGGTGTTGGCGTGGCCTGAGAGGTACAACGTGATGGCCTGTAGGATCGACAGTATGTTTAGAGGGGGGTGATTCAACTACTTGACCAAATAAAAATCTAGCCTTTTCCCAATTTTAAGTCTTGGCAGATTTTAGCAACTTTAGAACAAGTAAAGCAATCAACCTACACATGCAAGTCTAAGAGTATAGCAGCGGAATGTAAAACATAGCATATGAAGGTAAAGGGAGGAGTTTGGAGGGAGCAAACGCAATGTAGACACGAAGATTTCATCCCGTGGTTCCGGTAGGTGGTGCTATTGTACATCCACGTTGATGGAGACTTCAACCCACGAAGGGTAACAGTTGCACGAGTCCACGGAGGGCTCCACCCACGAAGGGTCCACGAAGAAGAAACCTTGTCTATCCGATCATGACCATCGCCCACGAAGGACTTGCCTCACTAGGGTAGATCTTCATGAAGTAGGCGATCTCCTTGCCCGTACAAACTCCTTGGTTCAACTCCACAATCTTCACGGAGGCTCCCAAGTGACACCTAACCAATCTAGGAGACACCACTCTCCAAAAGGTAATAGATGGTGTGTTGATTATGAACTCCTTGCTCTTGTGCTTCAAATCATAGTCTCCCCAACACTCCACTCTCTCTCACAGATTTGGATATGGTGGAAATATGATTTGAGTGGAAAGCAACTTGGGGAAGGCTAGAGATCAAGATTCATGTGGTTGGAATGGAATATCTTGCTCTCAACACATGAGTAGGTGGTTCTCTCTCAGAAAATGTATGCTGGAAGTGTAGGCACGTTCTGATGGCTCTCCCCATGAATGAAGGAAGGGTGGAGGGGTATATATAGCCTCCACACAAAATCTAACCGTTACACACAATTCACCAAACTCGGTGGGACCGAATCAGAAAACTCGGTCAGACTGATTTAGTTCAAAATGTGAATGTTAGGCTTTTCGGTGGGACCGACATGTCAACTCGGTGGGACCGATTCCATTAGGGTTAGGGCATAACATAATCTCGGTGTGATCGATTACACAAACTCGATAGGACCAACTTTGGTAATAAGCTAACCAGAGAGTTGGTATGGCAAACTTGGTGGGACCGATTCGCTCATCTCGGTGAGACCGAAACGTTACAAAAGGGAAACAGAGAGTTTGCATTGCGAACTCGGTGGGACCGATCGCTCATTTCGGTTGGACCGAAATGTTACGAAGGGAAATAGAGAGTTTGCAATCCCATCTCGGTGAAACCGAGATCCCTATCAGTGAGACCAAAGTGACTCGGGTTTCTGGCAGTGGCTATGTAAAATGAACTCGGTGGCGCCGGATAGATCAAATCAGTAGAGCCGAGTTTGACTTTTGGTTTGGGACATATGTGGAAATGAGAAAGTGGTTGAGGGCTTTTGGAGCATATCACTAAGAATTTTGAGCAAGCAAGCTATTAAGCAACACCTCATCCCCTTTTAATAGTATTGGCTTTTCCTATGGACTCAATGTGATCTTGGATCACTAAAATGAAAATGTAGAGTCTTGAGCTTGAGCCAATGTGTGTCCTTAGCATTTTGAGGGGTCCACATTCCTAATCCATGCCATGCCAATCATTGAACTTTCTGAAATAATCATCTTGAAATAGCATTAGTTCAATGAGCTATATGTTGTTAGTAATTACCAAAACCACCCTGGGATAGTTGCACTTTCAATCTCCCCTTTTTTGGTAATTGATGACAACATATAGATCAAAGCTTTGACAATTGATAATAAGATTGAAATACATCATCGCTTTGAGAAGTATGTGATAAGCAAGAGCTCCCCCTAAATTTGTGCATTATTTAAAATTTGCTTTTGAATGCAAATGCACAATCGATTAGGATCATGGGTTACTCTGCCTTGTCACATACATCTTGGTGGAGCGCTCAAAATGATAGGAATTAAAACATGCACTCATTGCCAAGCAAAGTGAATGATCATATAGGAAGATAAAAGATAATATCATCCAAGCAAATATTAAAGTATGATATGATCAAACACATGACCATACAAGTATCTCACACACAGACATAAAGTATCAAACACGCACACAAAAGTTTCAACCAAATAGCAAGAGAGACAAAAAGCAACACACTCTCTCGAAGCCTATGATCTATACATTTCTCCCCCTTTGGTAACAAATTACCAAAAAGTTTGAAAATGCATAGTGCTATGCGTCTCTCAGGCTTGGTCTTCGGGAGGTGGTGTAGAGAGAAATCCAAGGACGAAGGCATCAGTTGAAGTTGTTGGAGCTGGTGGAGTGGCAACTGGAGGTGGCAATGAAGCTGTTGCTGCTGGTGCAGATAAAGTAGCTCTTGTATCTGGCACGGGCACTGCAGCTGACCTCTGACCTCTAGGCACTCTCTGAAAAGCTCCTGTAGTAGCCTTCCCCTTCTTATCCTCTGCTTCCTCATGGAGCTGCTCAACGGCTGTCTGTATCTCAGTTACTTTCAGATCAAGATCATAAAACTTGGTCTCAATAATCCTTTCCAAGCTCTCCTGATTCTGAGTCAGGGTGGCCAAGCCCTTCTCAATCCTCAAAGTTTCTTTAATAAAATAAGCTAGCTGATCTTGTTTGCTCTTTAAGAACACCTGAGATGCCTCCTCAACACTTGACATCTTTGCAGCCTTTTCTGCCTTTGCCTTTGCTCTTTTCTGTTGTGCTTGCACTGAGGTGGGATCATCCTCATTCATGATAATAGTGTTATCTTGAAATTCTGGGTGCAAAGGTAAATGCTCCTTGTCCAACAAGTAAGTGCCTGTGCCCATCTTGGAGTTGATGAGCACCTTAATGTGTGGAGCATACCCACAAGATCTTTTCTGATCAGCAGCTGTCCTCTTGATTGTTTCAACAATCAGACTCATGACCTTGAATTTTTTAGGGACATCAAATATCTGTAGCAAGTTGATTGAATGTCCTCTAATCATCTTGTGATCTCCAGATTTGGGTAATAGAATGTGCCTCAAGATTGTGTTGATTGTAGGTAGACCAGACAACAAATAATGCACAGATCCAAACTTGTGTGTTTCCAAAGCTTTGTCTCGGATCTCCTTGTACATATTTGCCATAGAGTTGTGGTCTTTCTACTTATTGGCATACACATCCAAATCATCCTCATGCTCTTCTTGGGCATTGATCAACTTGGCCCACTCATCAACAGTTGACTGGTACCTTGTACCTTCAGACATCCATACTATTCTACCATCTGGGTAGAAATGAGCTGTTGAATAGAACTGCATAATGAGGTCATCATTCCATTTGGTAAGCTTATGTCCAACAAACTTGTCAACTCCACAATCTTTGAAGCTTTCATGCACTCCTGGGAAATAATATTCATTCTCATCAGTGAATTCCCAATGAACCCACTTCATATCACAAACTATGGGTTTCTTGTCCAACAAAATGGTCTCATAAAAATCTTGTTGTTCTATTGTGGGGAACCTGTAGTCCACAGCAGTCCTCCTCCTCACAGCACAGGGATCAGACTGTCTCCACAGACTCAGTCCTGCATCCTTCCTGATGTGCATGTCCTCAGACACTTGATGAGTGTCATTGTGGTCTGGAATCTTTGGTTTCAGTTTGCTCATCACTTGGGCTTCAGCATCTTCTTCGTCAACCTCAGGCACTGGGGCCTTCTTCTTCTCTTCAGCTGGTATATTCCTGGTGCTTCTCTTGGGCTTAGAAGGCTTCTGAGCTTGAGCAGTAGCTTTGGGTGCAGTTTTGGGCTTTGATGGAGCAGCCCCTGACTTAATTGCATCCCCCATAAGCTCTTGGGACTTGGGTGCACTACAAAAAAGGACACATCCGTGACATTTTGGGCCGAACGAAATTTTTTTTCTGTCATACTTATGACACTTCTATGACAATAATTGTGACAAAACCCGGTATCATCATAGATGTGGTGGGGTCCTACTTCTATGACAAAAAATCATGACAGAAAATGGGCTTTTTCGTAAAGGCGGGCCGAGACGCAGCTTGCATGACATTCTTTGGGCCTTCCATGACGGAAAAAACCGTCGAGAAGCGAGGGCGCGAAAATATCGGGAGTTCGATGCCACGGTGGTTGGTCGGGGTCGGCGATGCGCGTTTCTCTCATACATGAGCAGCGTGGGTGCGGCGTTGGGCTCTAATTGAACCCGAGCGAGGCGTTGGGCTCTAACATAACCCGAGCGATTGCATTGCAGGCTACGCGTTACATTGAACCCGAGCGATCGATCGATCCCTTGCTATTCGCGAACCCGATAGATTCGCCGCTATTGCTGCTAATTGAAGCCGATCGATCGATGCCTCTGGATGAGCAAGTGGCGTTGTCGGGGGTTTGGATGAATAGTTCGGTGGGGTTGGATGAACGAGGAACTGTGGTAGTAGAGGCCGTTGCGGCTGGATGAACAGTACCCGATCGATCGTGCGGTGGACGAGCAGGACCCGTGGAGGGCTGGATGAGCATAGCAGCTGGGGGCTGGTTGAGCGAGAGCGGTGGAGGGCTGGATGAGCAAGAGCCCGTGGAGGGTGGTTGAACAGGACGCCCGTGGAGAGGGCTGGTTGAATAGTAGCGGTGGAGGAGCGCGGTGGAGGCTGGATGAACAGGAGCGTGGATGAGCGATCGCGGTGGAGGCTGGAGGAGGTCGACGGTGGATGAAGCGAGAGTTCGTGGAGGCCGGAGAAGGTCGACGGTGGAGATGAACAGTATCCCGTGGAGTCCCGTTTTGCGATACGCCACACCCCTCCCGATGAATAGGACCCCCGTTTCGACCGTAGCACTCCAACACAAGTCCGTTTCCTCCGTTTTGCGGTACGCCACACCTGTCCCGATCAATAGGAGCCTGTTTCGACCGTAGGAGGTCCGTTTCCTCCGTTTTGCGGTACGCCAGACCCCTCCCGATGAACATGATCCTGTTTCCACCGTAGTCGGTCGAACACAAGGCCGTTTCCTCCGTTTTGCGGTACGCCAGGCCTCATTTCCATCGTCTAATCCGTCCAAGCGGGTTGGCTCCCGATGAACAGCATGCATTCCATTGCCTCCCGATGAACATGACGCATTCCGTTGCCTCCCCATGAACACGATGACAACGTAGTTTCTCTGTTCCGACCCAGCCACAACCATGTACACGAGCCATGGCCGTACGTATGCACAAGTAGGCGTTCGAGACCCTGCCCGTATGTACGTACGTGGTTGTATTTACTTTCTTGCACCCTGGCCGTTGTACGTACGTGTACATGCTACGTGCGCGCCTCTACTACCACACGTGCGCGCCTCTACTACCACATGTGCCCTTCCTTACACGGCCACGGTTCATGTTGCAGCCTGCAGACATACCGATCGACCACTATGTACGTACATGTTCGCGACCAGAATGACAACGCTACGTACGCTTTGACCGGGTGGGTCCCGACTGTCAGGCACTTCCTTGCATGCGAAGATGTAGCTGGTGGGTCCCAGCAGTCAGGGGCGAATCATTTTTTTCCCCGTAATATGGACACACTTCCTTGCGTGCGAAGATGTAGCTGGTGGGTCCCAGCAGTCAGGGGGTGAATCATTTTTTTGCCCGTATTATGGACGCACTTCCTTGTATGCGAAGATGTAGCTAGTGGGTCCCAGCAGTCAGGGGGGAATGTTTTTTTCGCGAAATATGGTGGCCCGTCCAGTGGGTCCCTGCTGTCAGGTGGAGGAATAATTATTTTCCGCGTAATAAGGAGGCACTTCCTTGCTGCGGCCGTGGACCTAGCTGTCAGCCTCTCCATGTACAGTACTCTTCTGATGGAAGTTGGTCGTTGACCACATTGACCACACCGCGTCGAGAGCACCAAGGCGGTGGACAACGCGGAGCCGGGGAAGACGCGGCAATGGATGCCCACGTGGAGAGGAGTACGAGGGTTCACTGGTTCGGCTGCGGTGTGAGGATGCCTTCGCCCCGAGGGCACGGCGCCGTGGGAGTGGTAGGGAGGTGAGGCCTCCGCGGCGGCACAGCCGCCACGGGAGGCGGGTGAGGAAGCGGTGACGACCGGGCGCTGCTTTGGGCAGCTGGAGCAAGAAGACCAGAGGTTGAAGAATCACAATGGCCGTTGGATGGACATGTACGGTCACTTCAGCTAGAATCGTTTATATTGACTAAATTGACAAAGCCCTTGGTACGCATCAACTTAGTAGGCCCACAGTGTCGGAGTCAATGACCACGGGTAGCCCAGCCGGCTCCCCCTGGGACTTCTGAAAAAATTACAAGCCAATCAAGCCATCCAACATCCAGGACGCTGAGCCACCTTCCCCCGCCGGCTGTCACTCAGGCCGGCTGTCAGGAGGCCGCCCGTCCCCAAGACCTACAGGCAGAAGGCATCAAGAGGGCCGGCTTCCAAGGAGCCGGCTACCAGAGGGCCGACTCCACGTAGTCGTCCACGAAAAGGCCGACTCCAAGAAGCCGGCCACCCTGCAGGTGGCCAAGGCCGCACCCTCAGAATCTGCACCCACATAACGGTGATGAGACGGGGCGTGGCTACAGTGAAGCCTGCCACCCCCGCATCCCGAAGTGCGCGTGGCTACAGTACGCCGTACGGGGCAGCCATCACCCGTCCGACGCGGCACTGTTGCCATGTTGACCATGACCTCATCCATGACAGGCTGTCAGTATGACCCGCAAACGGCGGGCCCCTCCGGTTAGAGAGATGCCCGAAGGCGGCTCGGCCTCCCCCAGTCGGCCTGAGATACGGACGGCTTCCCATAGCCGGCCTGTTCCCTCCCTCGAAGGAAGCGCCTCATTAAGGAGACAAGACGAGGTGAGGCTACAGTGATCGCCGCCAAGGCGGCGGCACTGTAGCCATGCTTACCCCGACAAAGCCCTTGTCATCAGGATTGAGGCAACAGTAACCAGCCCCCGACAAGGATCTCAACGATGGGGCCAGCCTGTTGACCAAGAAGCCGGTGGGACCCACCAGTCGGTGGGCCCCAGCGGCCGGCGGAGAAGCCGGCGAGCGCAGACACTGACGGCTAGGGCCTGCACCCAGCCGGATTAGCATTGTACCCCTGGGGGGTAGGCCTATATATACCCCCCAGGGCACCAATGCAAAGGGTGGTTCTCGGAGAGTTTTAGACACCACGTAGAGGGAAAAGGGGAGCTAGCCGTGCCCTTCTTCTTCCTCACACCGAACAGCTCAAGGAGCCACTTGTAGCCACTTGTTCATCTAGTGACCATGCGGAGACCCCGCAGAGTAGCAGTAGGGGTGTTATCTCCACGGAGAGCCCCGAAGCTGGGTAAGATTCGCCGGCGTGCATGTCTTCGCCTCATACCGTTTCCAGGCACCGGCGAAGTCTTATTGGCTCCCACTATGATTAGCCACCCGTTGGCATATGTCGCACCTACCACCCGACATTTGGCGCCCACCGTGGGGCCAGGTGCACCGTCGTCCGGAGACCTGTTCTAGACGGGAACTCTCTTCCTCCCCCAGGCGTAGCCAGCCAGCGCACCGATGGCGCTTGCCCCGAGCGCGCAAGGCGTCCAGCGGCGACTGCCTTGGCGAGCTGCCTCGCTGACCTTCTTGGCGAGGCTCGCATCTTCGACGAGCCCGCATCCGACGCGGGCACCGGCTGCCTCGAGAGCCACCTCGTCAGCCTCCTCGACCAGCTCCACGTCTCCAGCAAGCCTGCTGCGGATTTGGAGTCGGTTGGCTCCACCGACCTGATGCTTGTCGACTCCGACACAGCATCGCTCGACGCTTTCCCCACCAACGTCGTGGTCTTCAACGACACGCTCCCCCAAGCCGACGACGGCCCCTCTGGCGAGAACGCCCACGACGCCCTGCAAGCGGCGCCGCACGACCTGTCCGCCCCTCTCCCGGCTGACATAACGCAGAGGCACTAGAGGCGCGCCGCCTCGCCCTCCACGCGGAGGGCCGGAGGATAGCCTGCGTGAGATGCCCCACCGAGGCCCACCAGCACGAAGTCGACCGCGCCGCCTTCGGCACGCCGCCTCCCGAAGGGCCGAGCCGAATCGGCATCGTCAAGAAACGCGGCGCAGCCATCGCCGACATGCTGGGAGTGGACTGCCCCGTCTACGCCACGCCCTCGAGAACCTGCGCGCCGCCCAGGCGGCCGTAGAAGAGCTGAACGGGCTAGGGCCCGACGAGCTCCCCTATATGGCTAGGCGCATCCAGCAGCTGATTGGCGCGGCCGCAGAGCGGCATGAAGACAGCACCCGTGCCAAAAGGCCTCCCCCGCGCCGAGAGCACGGCGCAACGTCACCTGCGCCGATTGTGGGCAGCGCCACGGCGCCACGGCGAAAAAGGAGCTGCCGCCACCGCAGCGAACAGATCTCCATCAAGTGCGGCGCAGAAGGCCGCCCTCGAGCCGTGGAGCGGCAAGGCAACCCGCCCCTCCTCCACCTCGCGGGGAAAGGTATCCCACCTCGCCTTTGTCACATCGACTCTCGGCGACCGACTAGGCGGCGGAAGAAGTCGGCAGCAGCGCCCGCCACGGATCGACTGCCTGGTGCGATCCCTGGCGTTGGAAGAAGAAGATGATGTCGGCCCGCCTTGCTTCGGCCCCCGTATCCGCGACAAGCCCTTCCCCAAAGGGTTCTCACTCCCAAGAGACACGCCCAAGTATAACGACTCTGTGAAGCCGGAGGATTGGCTGATCGACTACTCAACAGCAGTCAGCATAGCGAACGGCAACAGGCGCGTTGCCGTGAAATATGTGCCCCTCATGCTTCAGGGTACGGCGCGGACCTGGCTCAACAGCCTCAAGCCGTCAGCGTCAACAAGCTGGCTGAACTTCACGAAGCCTTCATCCATAACTTCACCCAGCACCTACAAGCGGGCTTCCAAGCCCAGGCAGCTCTCCTTGTGCGTACAAGGACCCACCGAGTCGACTCGCGACTACCTCACGCGCTGGGCCGAGCTCCGCAACTCCTGCGAGGGGGTGCACGAGGTTCAAGCCATAGAGTACTTCCTTTGCCGGGTGCCGAAGGCACCCTCCTTGCACAAGCTTTCTGCGACAAAGCCGACTACCCTCGACGAGCTACTAAGTCATAGCCGACAAATGCATACCACCGACTCCTCGATCAAGACCGAGCTCTGGGTGAGCGCCTCCGGGAAGGTACTCAACCCGGCTCCCAAAAGCGTCATTTGGCGACTCTAGCCGGCGTCCGTGCGAAGCGACAACAAGCGCAAAGGCCCAATGCCGCCTCCATCCGGTCGGCGGTGGCCACC